>CM035435.1:108922243-108967243 GCA_020310875.1 Ceratopteris richardii
AATAAACTTCTATGATTGATATCTCGATATCCTTTGAACCAAATGTATGAAAATTGATATGCAGGTTATAAAAACTTCATTCTAACTAATCCAAGTTAAAGTATTGAAGATGAGTAAGCACACACAGAGAAATTGATTCCACAAAATCAATATAATGATGAATATGCAGCAGAAAATAGTAGAGAGAGATATACTTGAAGAAATGCATCAAATCTATATGTTAATGAAGATATGATACAAGGAAAGTGTAGTGAACTACTCATACATGAAGTGATAATGTGTGATCACTAATGTGACTCAACCTCTCTCAAAATGGCTCTCTTATTACATGACAAAAAGCATGTCTATTTATACTCATAGTTCAAGTGTATTGAATTTGAACTTTCCTTCAACTAAAAGTGACCTTGTAGTTTAGGGATGATTTAAATTGATTCTTCCTACCTCACGAGTTGTGATCTCAGCTCCCTAAATTCACAAGATTCCTTATTCTCTTGGCTTTTACATTTATCCAAAGTTAATACAACTAATTTGACAAGAAGGTGTTCATATGTTGTCCTTCATGTGAGGTACATGCATTGATGTGTGGTCATGAATAATTAGCCAAGAGCTTAGGCTTTCTAATTGCACAAATATCTTTCCCCTCTAGTCTAAGATGCTTGAGTCTTGAGTCTTTTTATGATTTCTTGTATTCCAATCATTGAGTTAAGCGTGTTGAATTTTCTTCCATCCAATGCTTTTGTCATTGTACCTGTGTAGATGTATATGATAGTTGTATTTCCTTACTCATGATCTTTTCCCTAATATAATGGTAGTGAAATTCTATATATTTTGTCTTGTCATGATAGATAGGGTTAGCAATAAGATGTAATGAACTAATGTTGTATCCACATATATCTAGAGTTTAGGTATTCAACCCTAAATCTGAATATAGGGTCCTAATCCACATAGCTTCTTGAGTAGCATTTGCAAGTCCTCTATATTCAGCTTTTTTTTATGAAAGAGAACATGTAGGTTGCTTCTTGGAAGACCATGAAATTAACTTTGTACCTGCAAAAGTAAGGTAACCTGATGTGGTTCCTAAAAATCCTAAGAAAATATTTTTTATATATTTAATTAAATATATTTATTCTTATTGTATGTATGTAAAAACCTAGAAGCCTAATCCTAAAGACCTAGAACTAAAACATGTATATCTGTGTATGCATGTGTATATACATGTATATGTGTATATGTATTATATGTGTATATGTGTATGTTATGCATGTGTAAAAACCCTAAAACCCTAATCATAATGACCTAGACCTAAAACATGTATATGTGTGTATGTGTGTGTATATATATGTGTATATGTATATGTATTATGTGTGTATACGTGTATATGTGTTTATGTATGTGTAAAGAGTCTAAAAATGCTGATTCTATTTTTTATATATATTTGATTATATATTGTACTTTTTTTCCTAATGTTTATAAATATATGATTATATATGCTATTATTAACCTAAAATGCTATTTTTAATATGTTTGATTATATATATTTAATCTGAAGAAAAACCCTAAAACTCTATTTTTATATATTTAATTAATTTATTTAAAACACTAGCTCTTTCCATATTTATTTATGTATACAATGATCCTATTTTTTATATATATTTAATTATTTATTCTATTTTTTTCTTAAGGTTTTTCTTATATAAATTTAATTGAATGAGAAAACCCTAAAGCCCTATTTTTTATATATTTGATTATATATATGTAAGAAACCTAAA
The DNA here is from genome assembly GCA_020310875.1 of Ceratopteris richardii. Lineage (NCBI taxonomy): Eukaryota > Viridiplantae > Streptophyta > Polypodiopsida > Polypodiales > Pteridaceae > Ceratopteris > Ceratopteris richardii. Next base: position 108,924,013 of record CM035435.1, read on the forward strand.
AACCCTAAATACCTATTTTTTGTATATTTAAAGGCCTAGACATAAAACATGTATATGTGTGTATAAATTTTTTTTATATATGTTAATATTAACCTAAAATTGTATTTTTTATATATTTAATTTGATAAAGAAACCCTAAAATCCTATTTTTATATATTTGATTATATATAAACACTAGCTATTTTCATATTTATTTGTTTATACTAAAATCTGATTTCTTATATATATATTATTTTGTATATTCTATTTTTTTATTTTTCATATATATTTAATTTTACTAAAAACCCTAGATCCCTATTTTTGTATAGTTGATTATATATATCTAGAAACCTACGAATTGAGTAGAACTATTTTTTATATATTTAATAAGTGTGTATGTGTATGTGTGTATGTATGTATGCATATGCATGTGTGTATGCATATGTATGTATGAATGCATATGCATGTGGGTATGCATATGTGTGTGTATGTATGAATGCATATGCATGTGTGTATGCATATATGTGTGTATGTAATATGTATGTGAGTGTGTGTGTGTATAGGTGTGAGTGTGTATGTATATATGTGAGTCTGTGTGTGAATATGTATGTGAATGTGTTTGCATGCATGCATATGCATGAATATGTGTATGTGAGTATGTAATATGCATGTGCATGTACATATGTGTGTGAATGTATGTATGCATGCATGCATATGTATGACTATGTGTATGTGGGTAGGTAAGATGTATGTGCATGTAGATATGTGTGTGAATGTATGTATGCATATGTTTGTATATGTACATGTGTATGGATGTGTGTGCACGTATGTGTGTGAATGTATGTATGCATATGTATGTGTATGCATGTGTGTATATATGTGTGTATGTATGCATGTGTCTATGTGTGTGTGTGTGTATGTATGCATGGGTTTATATGTGTGTGTATGTATGCATGTGTGTGTATGTATGCATGTGTGTGTATGTATGCAAGTGTGTATTTGTGTGTGTGTATGTATACATGTTTTGTATATGTGTGTGTTTATGTATGCATGTGTGTATATGTGTGTGTGTATGTATGCATGTGTGTATATGGGTGTGTGTATATATGCATGTGTGTATGTGTGTGTATGTATGCATGTGTGTGTGTGTATGTATGCATGTGTTTATATGTGTGTGTATATGTGTATATGTGTATATGTGTGTGTGTATGTATGCATGTGTGTATATGTGTGTGTATGTATGCATGTGTGTATATGTGTGTGTATCTATGCATGTGTGTATATGTGTGTGTGTGTGTATGTATGCATGTGTGTATATGTGTCTGTTTATGTATGCGTGTGTGTATATGTGTGTGTATGTATGCATGTGTGTATTTATGCATGTGTGTATGTATGCATGTGTGTATATGTGTGTGTATATATGCATGTGTGTATATGTGTGTGTATGTATGCATGTGTGTGTGTATGTATGCATGTGTTTATATGTGTGTGTAAATGTGTATATGTGTGTGTGTATGTATGCATGTTTGTATATGTGTGCATGTGTTTATATGTGTGTGTATATGTGTGTGTATGTATGCATGTGTGTATATGTATGTGTGTATGTATGCATGTGTTTATATGTGTGTGTATGTATGCACGTGTGTATATGTGTATATGTGTGTGTGTGTGTATGTATGCATGTGTGTATATGTGTGTGTATGTATGCAAGTGTGTATGTGTGTGTGTATGTTTTCATGTGTGTATATATGTGTGTGTATGTATGCATGTGTGTATATCTGTGTGTTTATGTATGCATGTGTGCATATGTGTGTGTATGTATGCATGTGTGTATATGTGTGTGTGTATATATGCATGTGTGTATATGTGTGTATATGTATGCATGTGTGTATATGTGTGTGTGTATGTATGCATGTGTGTTTATATGTGTCTGTGTGTGTATATATATATATATATGCATGTGTGTATATGCTTGTGTATGTATGCATGTCTATATATGTGTGTGTGTATGTATGCATGTTTTTATATGTGTGTGTATGTATGCATGTGTGTATACGTGTATATGTGTATATGTGTATATATGTGTGTGTATGTATGCATGTGTGTATATGTGTGTGTATGTATGCATGTGCATATATGTGTGTGTATGTATGCATGCATACACATGAGTATGTGTGTTTATAAGTATCTCTATCTCTTTCTCTCTCTTTATCTCTCTTTATCTCTCTCTTTCATCTCTCTCTCTCTTTATATCTCCCTCTCTATGTCTCTCTCTCCCTCTCTTTCTCTTTCTGTCTCTCTCTTTGATCTCTCTCTCTCTTTCATCTCTCTCTATTTACCTCTCTCTAGATCTCTCTCTCTTTATCTTTTTCTTTCTCTCTCTCTCATTCTCTCTCTCTCTCTCTTCTCAGTCTCTATTGATAAAAAATAAAACAATCACTTATAGGTATGTCTTTCTTTTGGATCATTGTCCTCAAAGCCTAATGAAGGTTGTCTCTCATAGAGTTCCAAAGAATCGACCCCAAAAAAAATCTTATGAAACCAAATACAATAGAAATTATAAAACAAAAAGTATAGAGAAAGAGAAAGGGTAAGAGTACACACACCACTTACCAAGATTGGAGATCTAGAGAGAGAGAGAGTGTGTGTGTAGAGAGAGATATCTGTGTGTCTCTGTGTGGACAACAAAATCTAGGTCACAATTCAGCTCGCATGTGCAAGTTCGATAGAAGCACTATGCTATTCAAAAGATGTGCAAAATGTTGAATTTTTGCTCTCGGGTCCCTGTGTGTTTAAAACATGGCACCGGTATAGGCACTGATGTAAGCGATGGTAATTTCTAGTAATTTACCGATGCTTATACCGACCCTCATACCGGTGCTCATATCGGTGCATATATTAGGATCGCAACGGATATCGACGATCTATTTTAAACGGTCATACCAATGGTTAAGTGATTGTTGTATGCCTAAAGAGATCTTTATAGGCACTCCAACAACGATACCGACACCGCGGGCTGACCATCGATATGGACAGCATCGGTATTCCCCTCACATGTTGTAGTATTTCTAATCATCACATTAGCAATGCATTTAACCATCGCATATGTGATGATTTTTCATATGTGTCCCATATGTTACTCCATCTCATTAAGACTGAATTCCTTTGAGATATCCCTAGACAATGGGAACACTATAAACATCTCATCCTTATCACCTTGTAGGGATCTAAAGGGTGTAAGCTTCATACCCTCAGCAACTTCTTCGATTAAAAAGATCTACTCTTCTTCCCTTCGCCTATAAATCAGCATAAGAATCAAGCGTTGCCTTCTTGAGCTTTTTCCTCTTGACATCCGTGCTCTCTCACATTGTAATAATTTGATCTTGAAATACCATATTTCCCCTATTCTGGATGCAAGTTGGATCTAGGGATCAAATCTTCTAAGGGAATCTTACTTTAGACTCTCATGAACGGCTATCCCTACTTCAATTAAGAATTGTCTTTAAAGGATAGGTTGTTGCCACGGCCCAAACATTGCGGGCACATCTACATGTGATGAGGAAATCTGATTCTTTCAACTCAAGTAATCTTCTAAATGTAATCATTTCTTTATTCTGATAGAAGAAAAGAATTTTTAATTTTTTGATTGTCAATCCTACGTAAATCCTGCATTGTGTATATCTAAAGAACGTTGTGTGGTTACTTTGAAAAGAAACCGTTCCTTTTTTAGATTCTTGAGCAATTGAAAGATCTGCAATTGGATATTTCGTTAACCTTTCATGGTTTGATACATAGAACTACATTACCTCGTAATGAGGGGACAAAAGATTTTTCGAAGTAAGAGAATCTAAATGTAGGAAACGCAAGATAAATAGCCATAAGTACTCAACGGAGCCACTCCAATTCATAGAAGATCCCACATACATGGCTTCTCATACATTCTTCAAAGTATATAGAGAAGAGGCTCATCTTAAATGTTGTATAGGAGAGACGAAACATGCTCTATGGAATATGCTAATTTTCGGTTCCATCTAGTGGAGTGAAGGCTTTTCTAGATCTCGGTTGCTCGTCTCCTCCACCTCCAAATCTGTGAAGGTATTTGGGCATGATGTTATACCATCATTTTTCATATATCCTCATGAATATGGCTACACTGATCCAGGGCTCTCAAGTATTGCTCTCTTAGGCTCTTGAGTATATTGTAAGGATCCCCCTCACTTTGTTTTTTCTTTTATTTTTCCATTTCTTCTCCTACATGTTCCAATATGTCTACCTCATGTCCCATCTATGCTGATTCTATGAGCTCGCCGTCCAAGTTGAGCTCGATGCAGTTTTCCTTGATTGAAGTGGCTGAATTCTCTACTAATTTAAAATGTTTCCTCCCCTCCCAAGTATAGGAACTATTTCTTTGATTTTTCCCGACGATAAAGCAAATGAACGAATAAATAAAGAAGATGGCTCCCTTGCTTTTGATAAATGTAGAAAAAAAGAAACTCATAACTAATAAAGAAGATGACGCCCTTGCATATGATAAATGTAGGGAAATGAAACTCACTCTACTACTCCTTGAAATTTCAGTAGATAAGAAAATAGATGGTTGTCTTCATTTCTCGTACCCAAAGAAAAATAGTCAAGTAGATGACACATTATTGGAGGTGAGTTTCCTTATCTCCTTCTTTCAATGTTCATTCCCCCATAATAATGCTCAAATTCGGGTCTGAAGGCAGTTTTCTTGCTCTCAATATCTTCCTCCTTAGGGTCCAATATCAGCCTAGCCAATTCATGTTTTCTTTTACGCTAAAAGGGAAGGACCCTCCACCTTCTAACAGAAAGCCCACCTCCCTATTAGTCTCGGTAGAAATTCATAGTCTCTTCCTAAGGTGGTATCACTATGTGGAGGGGATTATGAGTGCTACTGGAAACATTTCACAAGGTTAGAAGTACCTAGAGGTGAACCCTCAGTGAAACATCACCTCATGGAAGTTTGCATAAAGGATACCTTAGTAGAAGAACTTGACTTAAGATATTAAGAAAGACACGTTGACCATTTTGAAAAAAATATTATATTAATTAGCTTATTGTTGTGTCATTTGGAAAAGGCTAGGGAATTGTCCAAGGAATAGCCTTCAAGGCAAAAGTAAAAGAGCACTTGACCTTTAACCCCCCGCAAGAGGCCTTGCTCCCTCTATTGTGCCCAATAAGACCCGGAAGGTTTCACAATTCATAAGAGGAGAGCTACCTCCTCCCACATAAAAGAAGACGAAAGACTCGCATCCCAAAAAGATAATTTTCACTTTTCAATAGATGTTCTCTTCTCCAAAATGATCCTTTATCTCATTGTAAAGGATTTGGAAAGCTTGCTGAGGCATGTTTTACATATGTATAGTTAAATATATGAAAAATAGGGTTTTATGGTTTTCTAATTCAATTAAATTGGAAAATTGTGTAGATAAATAAATATGAAAAGAGCTAGTGTTTCAAATATATAGATTAAATATATATAATTAAATATATAAAAATAGGATTTTATGGTTTTTTATCAACTTAAATAAATATAATTAAATATATAAAAAATAGAGTTTCTATTTTAGTATTAATATATATAATCATATATTTATACAAATTTGGAAAAAAATAGACATAATACATATACACATATATATGCACATGCATACATAATATATAATTAAATATACATAATTAAAGATATGAAAAGTAGGTCTTTAAGAGTTTTAGTTTTTTTACATATATATAATCAAATAGATATGAAAAAGGGTTTTAGAGTTTTTAATTAAATTAAACATATAAGAAAAAAATTAAGAGAAAAAGAATAGAGCTAATGTTTTAAATATATAAATTAAATATCTATAATCAAATATAAAGAGATAAGATTTTAGGGTTTTCTTATATATATATATATATATATATATATATATATATATATATATATATATATATATATATATATATATATATATATATATATATATATATATATATATATATATATATATATGTGTGTGTGTGTGTGTGTGTGTATGTATGTGTGTGTGCGTATACACATGCCTAGACATAATTACATGTTTTAGGTTTAGGTCTTTAGGATTAGGGTTTTTAGGTTTAGTAAGAAAAATTATGTTTTTAGAATTAAATGTTCTAAAATGTCCACATGGTATCAGATGGCATCTTTGGATCCAAAGGAGAGAATGGAATATCCTTGCACTTGGAGCAAGTATCAAATTTATCGAAAATGATAGATTTGTAATACACATGCTAGAGAATATGGATCCATTGATAAAAGTCCGCTACAAAACCTATTCTACCATTTGCATGGTCCCCCTGGTAAGCAAGTGGACCCAAATGACATTGCAGTGGTGGCCTCTCGTGGACATAAGAGAACAAAGAGGGAGGTAGACGTACAAAGTACTGGTAGCATTACAAAGAATGAACACATGGAAAAAATGCTCGAAGCATTTTATGAGATGGACGAAGATCACGATGGTGGAGAATATGTCATGGTTTCCATGGACACAATGGAATTTCCATGATCAGAAGCCGATGAGGAATGTAATTTGCAGTGTATACTTATGTGGTCGATGCATGAATGGCGTAGTTATGGTGAATATTCAAGTTTAGCGATGTCGATTTATCATGCTTGTCCCCTATGCAGACCACAACTAGAAGCACACTATTCCAAAGCATTTCGAAAAACTTTTTATGAAGGACATCATAGATATTTGCTTGATGGACATGTTTTATGTGAGGGGAAAATTGGGGGACAAGCGCAACACCAAATGAAAGCTAGCGGCTGGAAACAACAATGGGATTCAGAAACACCAGTCACTGGCATGAAATGGTTGTCAGTCTTTCATGAACTCCCGTATTGGAGTGAGTGATTAATCAATCATTTGGTAGACCTAATGCATATTTTCAAGAATGTGGGAGAGATTCTCTGGAGGAATTTGATTGGAAAGAAAGAAAACAAAGCACAAAGCGAGGACTTGGAAGAGTAAGGTTGTATGCAAGAGTTGTCGGCAATTACTAAGCCGAATGGAATAGTGTCATTACCAAGAGCTTCTTGGGTGCTTTGTAGGATGGAAGAGAAACAAGTGAAGAAGGCCATTTGAGAGTTTCATAGAGATAAATAGAGATAGCATAGAGAGTGCAAAATTCAACGTTATAGAGGTTGTCTATATGGTAGAGAAATGCTTCCCCACAAGAATTCTCACAATTCAACTTTATTTACTAGTTTGTGTGGTAGATGAAGTTGCAATAGCAGGAATTGTCCATAGTTGATGGATGTTCTTCTTAGAGTACTTCATGAAGAGAATAAAACAGTTTGTTTGGTAGAGAGCATGTCTAGAGGGCAACATGGTAGAGGGATGGCTCGTACAAGAGTCTCTTGTATTCAAAACTAAGTTTCTATGCATGTCAGACCCAAAAATGCCTCGCTTATGGAGCCATGATGAAGATGTTTGTCTCGTAGGCAATGAATCTCAAGGTAAATGGATGCAAAGAAGAATGGAAGCAGCTTTTAGAGAGAAGGCAATGAAGTTTTCCATCCTTAACTCTAAGCCTATGCAAAAGTGGTTAGAAGGGCATGATCTTGCCAAGGAGAAAAACACAAAGGGAAGAGCTTAGTTTCAAAAGAGTCCTTCCATTCGATTTTTTCCCCATTTTAAAAGTCTTTGACCTCTTCCACCCTTTCCAACGAGTAGATGGCTAGATATAGCGACTTCACAAGCAAAGGCAGCAGGTGAAGATATCTTTGAAGAAGAGGAAGAACTTGCAAAGGGGTGTGATTACGAGTACTCTAAATATAGTGCACTATGTTCTCATGGACGACACTTTTGGATCACACGAATCGATGAAAATAGGTATACTTTTGATAATGGGGTGATGGTGAATTTTTTCCAAAAAAAGTAGACCTAGCACAAGAGATGACAATGCTCAAGAAGGCTAGTTAGATTTTTGTGGAGTGATTCAAGATATCTTGAAGTTATCTTTTAGGAAGTTTGATTGCTTTATTTTTATGTGAAATGATTCAAAGTAGTCACCTATGGAAGAAACACAACAGTGAGTTGGGATAAGAGTGGTTTGCTTGAAGTAGACTCCATAAAGTTATGGATAGACGAAGGAGATACATTTGTACTTCTCGAACACTATGAGCAAGTTTTTGTTATGCCAGATTCAAAAGAACAAGAGTGGCTATTTGTTTTACAAGTCTCCCTACGTAGCACACAAATTTGTGAGAACATAGATGTAGAAGAAAATCCATCTATAGTGAACTTTGAGATTCATTTGGTAGTCAAGGAGGAAGAGATCATTGTCCGAGATGAAGAGTTTTTTGAAGAAGAGGAGATACATGATAAAGCAACAGATGATGATCAAAAAGGAGCGAGCCATGCATACACATGCATACATAACACACAGACATACATATACACATATACACACACACATACACACATATTCATAAACATACAAACAGGTAGAGTCACATATACAAACATACATACATCATACATTTATGATTTTGTATGTGTATTAATATGTCATAAAATGTATTTGTATAATATGTGAATATGTGTGTATGTGTAAATGAGTACATGTGAATGTGTTTGTATGTAAATAATCAAATTATTAATATCAAGTACCTTTCTTGCTCTAAAATCAATATCTAATCAATTAGAGGGAACTCCAAACCTCTCCTAATCGTGTAATGAGTAATTACTATAAGTATGTTAGACTTTGAATTTTGATCTTCGATAGATACATACATATATGAAATATGTCTTTTTATTGTTATATTATAATTAGATTTGGATCAATCAGAGGGTACTCTACCATATCCTTCCTGTGGAATGCACATTTTTCCTCCAAGAGGAATTATGATGATCTTTAACATCAAGAGTATATTATATGTTGCTATAATTTTTTTTATGAAATGTATCGAAGACCACCATTGAAATGTATTGAATATGAGGTAGATTATGGTATTTTTGAGCATGAAACACCACCAAATTAGCATGATAATGCTTGGGTATGTATTGATTCCATAAGCTAATGTCATTATTTTACTTGAAAATACTATAGAAAGTAAATTAGACCTAATATACAAGAATATTTGCTTGATGATGATGATGATGCTCCTAGTAATAATGGTAATATACCTCCTATGCATCAAGGACATGCCATTCAATAAGAAGATTAGATTTTTTTAAATTCTCTACCTCTTGATTTACAAACTAAAATAATTTGAGATTATCCATTTCCAACTCCTCATCATCCTTTAGTACAAACATATCATAGAAAAAGATATGGAGGATGGGATAGATGAACACTTCCTTCAGATGGAGAGGTTTTTAACTTTCTTGGTAAGTGCTATATCATTGCTCCCTCCACTATCACTGGAGCCAGTCATGGTCCCTTTATTGTAGAGGATTTGTATGTGCCTTCAAACATTGAAGTCATTCTTATGTCATTTTTTGGTCCTATATATAGATGCGGACACATTTATTGATGGAAGACATTAAACACATGAAAGTATAGCAAGGTTAACAAACAATAGTCGAGGATATAATAGTTAATAAATAATTACACATTTGAAGAGTGTGAAAATAGTCATGAATCACCATACATGAGTGGAGATGTATCAGGATACATAGTCTTCAATGCTATTGCTTCATTACGTGCTCATGATGAATTATTAGTGGATTATGGATACAGTAGACCTCCAAGAACACCTTTTAGCTAGAGATCATTTATGGAATACTATTGATTTTTATTCATGTATGTAGATTCCAATGTATGATATTGATGATCTTCCACCACACCATTTAGAGTTTCCAGTAAGACCTCATTTATCAAAAGCATTCAGGAGGATGTTACACAAAGTGATCATGTAGAATATGAAAGATTGAAAGAACTATAGTCAAAAGAAGATAAAGTACAAGTTTTTTGGGATGATGATGATGATGATGATGATGGAATGGCTCATTTTGTTGAGAATTCATATCAAAATGTTAGCGAGAACACTAATATTTCTAAAAATGAGAAATGCCTTTTAGAAGAATGTCTAAAGCATACATATGAAGGAATTTGCTTGACATGACTAAGTGCAAGATTACTTATTTTCAAAATTCAAGTTTCTTTGGAGTAATGTATCTACTTGGACACTATTTAGGTGTATGTTTTATTTTCCTACAGACATTTATATGAACATACACATACACATAAAAAATATGCATATAAACACATACACACATATACATATACATATACATGCATTCACACACACATGCACAATGAACACTTTCTATCTACCCATCCTATAGATTAAAATATAGGGAAAATCAACACGAGGTTATATTATCCACCAACACATGAAAAAAATAAAAGCACTTGTAAGAATAGAATCCTTTGGCTCTTTGGTTCCAAGTCTATCTCCATCTCGGATTCGAAAACCTTTAGAATCATTAAAATAAATTTGCCTTTGATCTCATTTTCCATACGACGAAAATACTTGCATTGTTAACTACTTTGTGAACTTTACAGAAAAATATTTAAGCCTTAGTTAGCAAGACACATATTAGGCTGGGTAGAGAATGGAAGAATCAAATTTATATAGAAGATTCTAAAGGTTTAGGAATCAAAAATGTAAAAATATTCGATGCCATAGAGCCAAAGAGAATTCTCTTCTTATAGGTTCCTTTCATATTCTTTGTGTTCTATTATGTAAGGTAATTTTCTTACCTCTTAAGTTCTTCAATCAAATTTATCAGGAAGAACCTAAGAGGTAAGAAAACTACCTAACCATAATAGAGTGCAAAAAAATGAAAGGTGCCTATAAAAAGAGGATCCTCTTTGGCCCTTTGGAAAGGAACCTTTTTCTATCTTTGGTTTGGAAACCTTTAGAACCTTCTAGAAAAACTTTCTTCTCCCACTTTCCAAATGACCTAATACGCGCATTGCTAACTTAGACGTGCACTTTGCAGACAAATTTGTAAGTCTTAGTAAGCAAGGCACGTATTTAGTCATTTGTAAATGGGATATGGCCAAACAATTTAGTAGCCCATATATACAAGCACGAGCTTGCATGCCTCAATAAACAAAAAGAAAATTAGAAATAAAATTAAAAAAGAAAAATTTACTGTTGTCACATGTATTTGTTGAATCAATAATGTATGAAACAAAACACACGCATATACACACATACATATATACACATACACATACACATACACACACATACATATACACACACATACACATACACACTTATACACACACATACATATATGCAAATATATATACACATACACATACACATACACATACACATACACACACATCCACATAAACATACACAGATAAACATACAAATACATATTTATTTATTTATTTATTAAGTTATTTTGATTCGTAATACGTTTTTTATGATATGCACGGATCCAAATTTACCTTGCTTCAAAGAGTGAGGACTCGAAACGACTGAAGCGTGACTCGGGTTTTGTCCCTCCATGCAACTTTGTAAATGGGATCCTCGTTCCTACTATATGTCTATCTCGCAAACTTCTCTACCAAGATTGTGCTGAGGTCCTTCTCTTCTCACCCTCCGGTAGGGGGTTGGGGAATGGAAGCAGCTACTAAACTTATCACACGCTATGGCGCTTGCGCTCAGACATCATGTCCAGAAGAGTGGAACCCATCGCAGGTACATAACACGCCTGTTGATGGTGAATGTGGTGTTAATCTAGCTGAGACCCATGCCCAAAAGATGTATTCGATTGCTAAGCCCCCTAGAAGCACGTTGTTTACTGAGATTTTGTCTCACGGTAATGACTCTAACCAGTTCCTTCAGAATCTTGCCGCGTCTCTCAGAGAGAAAAACCAAAAAGGTAAACAACCTATCTCCTCTACTCCTTAATGCTTTGTTCAAGCAAAGGCTACAAATGAGTGCTTAGCTACTGAGGATACACTAGTGATAGATAGAGCTGAACTTAGTAGATGGCAAAAACAACTACTTGACCGTGTGGTCATGGGCTCTGCCATGGGCCTCGACCCCCGCATGACGTTTTGAAGCAATGGATGAGGATCAATTGGCATAGCCGAGGAGTCTATGAAAAGAATATAAAATACCTTCCGAATGGATTCTTGCTTTTCTTTTTTGATGATGTTGTTAGTGCTCTCCAAGTTATCACTAAGGGAAATTGGATAATAAGGTCAACCTGAGTGCCCTTCTTTAGATGGTACTCTAGGTTTAACCCTAGGGGACCAAAACCTTTAGGGTGCTCGTCTGGGTGGAATTACGAGACATGCGGGTAGATTATCTTCCTTAGATAAAAAATCTTTGTTCCATTCTAGGCAAAATCTTTAGACAAATGACTAGTGGTAACCATAATCTACGTTGGGACCCCCAAGTCCTAGTCAAAATCGACATTACCAAACCTGTTCCTACATCTCTAAAAATCAATGACTCGGAGCGGATATGTTTACATGAGAAGAAAATTGTTTACAGTAATTTGCCTAAGGCTTGCTTCAAGTGTTATAAACAAGACCATTGGATTAGAGATTGCCCACTTTTGAATAAAAAAAGCAACTCCTGCATCTTCTAATGTGCAACAGCAAGCTCCCCCCAAAACCATTTCTGGTCCCAATCAAGAAAAAATCTGCAGGTGAAAGGAACCAAGAAGAAGCCTAACATCTAGGGAAATCATTTTGATGCCCTGTTAGAGGAAATTTCCAATCCTCAATCTGACGTGAAAGACATGGTAAGTAATGCCCATCCCTCCCCCTCCAATGCTAACCCAATTAATGTGCAGGTGAACATCAACAGTTCTTAGAAAAGAGCCCAATCAACCGAGAATCATGAAGGATGGAACACTGTTCAGTATAAAAAGAAGGAAAATCTCTTATCTCAAGTTAATAACTCTATAGTTAAATTTGATGACTTCAACTCTAAAGTGCAGCAGCTTGATGAAATGCCATACAAGTTTGCAGTGAAACTCAACAACCATGATTATGGAGTCATGGAGGACATGCACACGAAAGGGTTAGAGGATGATGCCCAAGGACTGTCCCAAAAAGAAAACATCTCCCCAATTTCGCAGAGTATATCAAGAGTTGCTAACAAGGATAGGAATAACAGGTCCAAAAGGAAAAGTATTCTTAGAAATAATGCGGCCCTGAGCAATATATCTAAAAATATCTAGCAATGAAGAATGGTAGTATGCTGACCTCTCTTTTTTCAGTAATTCACATCATGAACTGCCTTAATCTTCTTTCATGTAATATTAAAGGGTTGATTGATCTGGTCAGAGGTAAATGCCTTTTGAAGTGGATGCATGACCTTTCTTTAAATTGTGATGCTATTCTTTTATAGGAGGTGAAAATTGCGGGCCAAAAGCTTAGTCTTCATTTAAACATGGTCTCTACTAATCACTCTTGGTATCAAAAAAATCACATATCGGGTCGAGGGGGAGCTGCTCTTGGGATGAGAAAATGTCTTACTCCTTTCATCCAGCTTGTCCACACTAGTCCTACCAACCAGTGGGTGGGAGTGACCCTCAAAAACCCCTATGAGTGCACTATTATCAATGTCTATGCTCCTAATTGCCCCTCAACAGATCTCTGTGTTGGGATGAAATCTCCACGATAAAAGGCCCTATCATTTTAATTAGAGATTTCAACATGGTGATCTCCATTGGAGACAGACTCAACAAAAAAGGTTCTACTATCCTAGGGCAAGAGCACAACACCTGGATTAGACTAGTGACCATGCATGACCTTTCTGATATCTCCCCGCACTCTAGCTTCACCTGGACTAATAAACAAAAATGAACTTCTCTTCTTAGGGTGAGACTTGACAAGTGCTACATGAACATTGCTTACGGTCAATAGTTAGGCCACATTAAAAAAGGCTAACTACTCTATTTGCATATCTGACCATAAACACCTTTTTATTTCCTCAAATATAGCTAGCTCTAATAATTGTGTAGGATGGCCTCACATTGACTCTTTGCTTAGTATTCCCTGTGTTATTGAGAAAACCAAAGCTATCTTTAGACACCAATTTAGCACCATTGTCAGCCCCTCTATTGCCTAGAGCAAAGCTCTCAAAGATGTGCAAGGGCTTTTCAAATACTTACAAAAACTTAAAGACATGCTTAGAGCTCAAAGAAAACTTACCATATCTAGAGAGATTGATAGTCTTGTCTCCTTTCAGGAGCCCAATAACATGGATATAATTTTATTACTTTAGGATAGACTGAATTATGAGGAGTACCTTGTGGCTAGTCAGATTATCTCTGCTTCTAGAGAATTTTGGGTGGGGATGTGGACGAACCTTGTGCTAGTATGTTTTCTCTACTCAAAAAGAAGAAAAAGTAAGGAATTCATCCCTTTGTTAATGAAAATGTCTGGTGATATTGCTCTCAGTATTGAGGAGAACTTGCACGAGGCCACTGGCTTCTTTATAGATATTTTATCCAGTTCTCCCAAGTGTGAGGAGGATATCCACGGAGCCAGATATTTCATTGCTCTTAAAAGGAAAAAATCCATTTCTTCTAGCCTGGCTGCCATGCTCGACTACCCCTCACTACCAGTGAGATTAAAAAAACCATCCGTAATTTGAAACCCAGCAAGTCTCTTGGTCTTGATGGCTTATCTAACAAGTTTTTCATTGCTCTGAGTGTGTTCTTGACTCCCTTCATTCTCTTGATATAAAAAGAATCAATTAGCGAAGGAACTATTTCTACTAAAATCAACACTAGGGTAATCAAATTGATCCATAAAATAGGCCCTAAGGAAAATTTGAACAACTGGAGACCAATCACCTGTGTAAACACTATCTACAAACGATTTGCTACTACTTTATCTAGACATCTCAACCCCATCATGAAAGACATCACTCCCCCTAAGCAAAAGGGATTCATTAGGGGCAGATTCATCCTTGATGCCATAATAGCCCTTTGGGAAAGCTTTGACTCATAATATCCTTGATTCATAATGGAGTCTAGACATGTGATAAAGCCAGAAGAATTGGGGTCAGTGATGGTAGTTGTATGATCTATGGCTCTGTGGAGGATACCTCACACCTGTTCTTTGAATGCAAACATGCTCAGCACTTTTGGACTCACATGGACCAGTTCTGCACCAGGAAGGGGATGAAACTCAGATACCAAGAAGTTATATTGGGCATTTGCTCCAGATTTGATTTTTCTTCTATGGAACTTATGGAGGGGAAGCACTTTGTGGGCTATTTGGAAATCGAGGAAACTGCTGTCCACAATGGGAGTTTCTCTACCAATCTGTATTCTCTCAACAAATCCATTGCTACCGTGGGTGAATTGAGTCTGATATGTATCCAAGAGGTTTGAGATGATACCTTCTCTCTCACAAGTCATCTTGCCTTTTATCCCCTTGCAAAGTGGAGAGAATCCTTGATGAAACTGTATTTTAACATTAGGTTTGGAATGATGTCATGTATCTAATGTCCTGACAGGTGTGGGCTTATCTTTGTAATCTTCCTTGTTTGGGTCTATCCTTGTAATCTTCCCTGTGCTTCATTTTGCTTCCTGAAAGGACTATGTAGTGGTTCTGCCCTCTTTGTAATTTTTGGTCTTGAGCTCCTTCTCGGGTCTTGGGGTATCCTGCCCTCTCTACACACATACTTTCCATCACTAATCTAATTCTTCTTGTTCTCTCAAAATAATATGTTTTTTATGAACTTGCATGTTATTATTGGAAAAGTCTTTACCAAGCAACAAAATTCTTCATACATCACATGATGAAATGAAGAAGATAATCAACAATCGTGGTATAGATTATCATTGTATAAATGCATGTCCTAATGATTGTATGAATATGTAGAGGCCTTGACATGTTTAAAATGTCCATCTCCTCGATATGAGGATAAAGAGGGTAAAATCCAAAATTAGGTATTGATCGATTTTCCATTAGCTCCACAAATTAGACATATGTTTCAAAACCTTGAGTTCTAAAAGCTTTTGAAATGGGGAATTGATCATAAAAGTATTGGAGTAATGAGAATTCCAATAGATAGTGCAACTTTTGTTCATATTGATTCTAGATGGCCTGATTTTGCACAAGAGCCACACAATCTAAAGTTAGGAGTTGCATTTTATGGGGTTAATTTGTTTTGATGAAATCTATTAAATTATCATCATGGCTAGTGGTAGTCATCAACTCAAATCCTCTGCCATACCTAAGCATTAAAAAAGAACACTTAATGCTTTCACTTTTAATCCCAAGAAAAAGACAAGTTAAAGACATGAATGTATATCTTGCTCCTCTCATCAACGATCTCCAAGAGTTATGGAGAGGTATCAATGTCATTGATGTATTGAAAAGAATTAATCAAAGATACATTATGGTTTATGGAATTATGGCTTGGAGTATACACCATTTTCCAAGCTATGGCATCTCTTCAAGTAATGATGTATTCTTTTATTTAACATATATACAATTGTATGGGAGATCTAATTATATCTTTATGGTTTTCATGCATGCAGAAATATCTACTAATGGATATAAAGATTTTCCTTATTGTGGTAACTAGTTTGTTGGGATAGATGGATGGACACTCCAAGAAATGAGTAGGTACTGCCGAATCCTGCTTAGTACGAGCCCTTTGTAGCTTCAGAGTTGAGTTGTGGGCCCTCATAGCTTTCCAATGACAATATACAAGTGCCTATGTACTTTGATCATGTATGAAAAGATTGAATCAAAACAGACTACTTCCAAATAGAATGATCAATGAAAACCTACTATTTTTTATCACACACCTACTGCTTGTTATGCTGAGTGATTCTGTTACACTAGGAATTAGACAAATTCCTTTTAGAGGTATCTAATTAGCTTAGTAAGCTAATGATTCCACGTGGAATCACTTGAAATGATGCACTATACACAGAGCAATAAATTTAGGAATTAAATCATTACCCCCGATTTTTTAGGACCTTTGCAGAGTTTGACCAATGAGTGCTTCGACGTGGCTTTCTCCAAATTGGCTGAATGGATCCCCTTCAACATATGTGAGCATGTAGATAACTTCGAGCTGATTCCAAGAAGAAATAGATCATTGAAATTGGTGGAGAATTGACTGAGATGTGAGCAACACAATTTCATAGTTATGAATGACTATAACAGAGAGACCATAGATGAACAATGTAGATGTATTGTATTAATGAACAATGTTGTACAATATCATAGGCTTGACAATCATAATCTAATGCTGGAGAGTAGTGTAGGCTACAATGTAGACCTCACACTCTTACACAATAGTAATGGAGAGCTCGGGAATAGAGAGTTATGACCGTGACTTTTTCAAGTCACTTTATATAAGCGTTACATTCAAATTTGAGTTCGAGTTTAACTTTTGGATCTCTCTAAAAGTAGTCCTTCAATTTAGGAAATATTCCATCAATGAACAAGTTACTTTTCTATCTAACTCATCCATGAGTTTTTGGTAGGTGATTACAAAGATTCTCTTAAGTCAAAAATGACTTTTACAATTGGTAAAGATAAAAATCTTTCTAGTAACGGTTTCTATGTAGCTTCATATGTTTATGAACTTCAAGCCAAATATGTAGGCTTGTAATTTGCACCAACAGCTCCCCCTCAAGGCAAATATTTTGCCTTGGTCTTCATCTTCAGTCTTCATGAATATCCTGCAATCCAATCATTGATTTGAACATGCAAAGTTTTGTACCATCTAATGCTTTAGACAATAAGTGTGCACATTGCATATTTGTTGACACATATGTCAACTGAATCTCCTTGCTCAATAGCTTCTCTCTCACATAATGACATTGAACCTCTATATGCTTGGTCCTAGCATGATAAATAGGATTAGCTGCAAAATGTAATGAGCTGGTATTATCTCCAAGAATCATTGGAGATATAGTATGCAAACCTAAATCTGTATACAATAATCTAATCCATATGGCCTCTTGAGTAGCATTGGCCAATCTTCTATACTCTGCCTCTGTAGAAGATAAAACAACAACAGGTTGCTCCTTTGAAGACAATTATATAGGTTTGTTACCTGCAAAAGATAGGTATCCTAAGGTACTCCTTCTATCATCTTTGCAACCTGCCCAATCTGCATCTGAATATATCTTGATGTCCAAGTCTGATGTATAAGGGAAATACAGTCCATGATTCTGAGTACCCTTCAGGTACTTCAAAATCCTTTTGGTAGCCTCCAAGTGAGGTGCCCTAGGTTTGTGCATAAACTGATTTAGAACACTTACTCCATAAGTAATATCAATCCTTGTCAATGTAGCATAGTTCAAGCTTCCCACTATGCTTTGGTACCCTGCAATGTTCTCAAGTACATCACCTTCATGAGCACTTAATTTTAGGTTTACCTCCATTAGAGTACTTGCAACTTTGGCATCATGAGAATGAAACTTCTTTAACATGTCCTATATATACTTTCTCTAAGTAAGATAAAATCCAGATTTAGTATACACTAACTCAAGTCCTAGAAAGTATTTTAGTGATCCAAGGTCACTCATTTTAAACTCCTTCATCATCTGACTTTTGATCTGCTTGATGCCATTAGCATCATTTCCTGTAAGTATGATATCATCAACATATACACAAGTATATTACCTGTGAATTACTTTTCTTGATGAACAGAGAAGTATCTCCTTTACTCATGACAAAACCTTGATCCTGAAGGTATGTAGTCAACCTATGGTTCCATGTGTTGGAACATCAAGCTTACACTATGCTTGAGGTGGATTTGATCTACATCAAAGGCTATCGCGTCGAAAGAATATCCGTTGGAGAGTTCTTTTTCTTATGCTCATTCATTGTATTTTTTTGAGGGATTTTTGATGGTTCATTTACCGTTGTAAAATTCTTTAGCTTTACACATGTAAAGGTAGAAATATAGAGCCCAAATCTCATGAATTTGTGGTGGTTGAAGTTGCATTCAATCAAGCAAATCAAATCACCTAAAAGTAGATCAAGCTAGATCTTCACTTTTCCTAGATTATAGGGAAGTGAATTAATTCCCTCCAACAACCATTCCAACCATCATTTGAATTCAAATTTCCCTTGTAAAAGTCTTGGAAAGCTTCTAGAGTCTATATAAAGACTTGAAATCACTTGTACAATACATGGAAGCAATATACATACACTTGTGACCATCATTGTCTTGCTCCTTCAATTCTGTGCATCATCTTCTTCACCAACAGTAGTTTTGCAGAGGCTGGTGCTCTCTCTCCAAAGCTCCAAATTGAGTGAAAGATGGCTCATTGGAAATTTATTAGTGTCTAGTTTATGCCTAAAGCTTTTCAAAGAATTTGGTTCAGTAGATTGGGAGAAATATGAGTTTTTCTGTCTCGGGGTCAATCTCTACATATACCTGAAAAATAGGAAGTACCACCGGTGAATGTCACATTCATTCCTATAGCATATTTTGCTTATTCCCTATACTTTTGTGCATTCCATACACTCAACCTATGTGTATCAATCCCATAAAAGGATTTTCTCTAATTGTAATCATGCTGGTCGCTATGGGCATTTGAAGTTCATTGTCTCTTCCATAGATAGTAAGTTTTTGAGCTAGTCGACCCGTGAACCTATTTGTTTTCTATCGACTCATTCTCCTTGATGCCCCAAAGTACATAGTGTGTCGCATGCCTATAAGGTCTATTTGATTCTCCATAAGCTCAAGGGCTGGTTTTGTGCCAGTTGGCTTGACCAAACTTCGTCGCTTTGAAACACACTTTTCTACCTTCTACAAGCTTCTCCAAGTTCTTTCAGTGGTATCAAAGCTAGATCAAGATGGGTGACGGCTTTCCCTCAATGATCGAGAAGCTTGATCGACACAACTATGCGGCTTGTCAAATCAGAATGGAGGCCTATTTGCAAGGTAGAAATCTTTATGGAATTGTAGCAGGTGATGAAGCTATGCCTATTCCGAGATCCAAAGGAGGACCTACACAAGAGGAGACAAATAAGCTCACACTTTGGTGCGCAAGGGATGCTCAAGCAAGGTCGTACATAGTGAACTCTATCTCTGACTTTCTATTACCAAATATTAGAGGATGCAAGACATCTCAAGAGACTTGGGATGCCCTCGAGACTTTCTTTTCTGCTAGTACAATGTGGAGAAGATTGGTAATGTCAAAGCACAATGTGGAGAAGATTGGTAATGTCAAAGCTTCCAATGGCAGGAAAAACATTCTAAGTAAGGTTCTCTATGTACCCACTATCACTAAAAACCCAATAAGTGTAGGCCAAATAGTTGAAAAAGGCTTGCAAGTTAGGTTCACCCAACATGGATCTTTTGTGGAAGATCCATGTCAAGGCTTCAAAAAGATAGCCCGAGGTGAGAAGCATGGTAGGCTCTTTACTTTTGAAATAGGAGAAACCAGAAACATAGCTCTATTCAACTTTGGGTCTCAAACCCTAAGTGAGCTTGAAGTTTGGCATAAGAGACTTGCTCATGTGAATGAAAGAACCTTGAAGGATATATGCAAGGATCAAAGGGTTCTAGGACTACCGAACATATCATAGCAACACATGATCAACAGATGTGATGCATGTCAGATTGGGAAGGCACAAAGACAACCATTCAACCACAAAGACTACATACACAACAACTTATTGGACTTAGTACATACAGATGTATGGGGACCAAGTCAAGAACCTTCATTGGCAGGATCAAGGTATTATGTCTCATTTATTGACGACCATAGTAGATGGATTGTTCTATACTTTATCAAGAGTAAGAATGAAGTGTTTGATTGCTTCAAGAATTATCTTGCACATGTGGAGAATCATACAGGTAGATCACTAAAGAAGCTTAGATCTGATGGAGGGGGAGAATACTTCTCCAAAGAGTTTGATGAGTTCTTGCAGGAAAAAGGTATCAAAAGGGAAGTGACTACCAGGTACTCTTCTCAACTAAATGGAATTGTAGAGAGGAGAAACAAGACATTGGTTGGATCAGCCCGAACAATGCTTGAAGAGAAGAATTTGCCACATTATCTATGGGTAGAAGCTATTTCAACTGTTGTGTACCTTGTGAATAGACTACCATCCAAATCACTTCAAGGTATGAATCCTTACGAAGCATGGCATGGAAGAAAACCTAGTCTTGGACATTGCAAGGTTTTTGGTTGTTTATCTTATGTTCATGTACCATCACAAATAAGAGGTAAGCTAGATGAAAGGGCAACAAAGGGAGTGTTTATTGGATATGATTCAACTCAGATGGGTTACAGGTTCTTCAATCCTTCAACCAAGCAATTGACTACAAGTAGAGATGTTGTGTTTGAAGAACACAGGTCTTGGTATGATGAAGACAAACAAAAGGTAACACTACCATATGATCTTGATTCTGACTCTCATCAATTAGGAAGCAAGCATGATACAGAGGTCCAGGATCCAAGAAGTGATACAGACGATGACCAAGATGAAAGGGAAAAGGATTAAAAGCTATGGAAGTCAAGAGGCAAAGCAAAGATGCAAGAGGTTGGAGAATGCTCAAAACAAGCACCTAGAAGATCAGCAAGAGAGAAGAAACAACCAGAAAGGTATGGATATGATTCCACATTTGTTAGGAAGCATTCAATATACTTGGCAAAAGACTCAATTTCAGAGGAACCCTCAACCTATGAAGAGGCAAAGGGAAACCCTAATTGGGAAAAGGCCATGAACGAAGAGATAGATGCATTGAAGGAAATGGACACTTGGGATGTGTTCCAATATCGCCAAATCAAAAGGTAATTGGTTACAAATGGGTATATAAAGTTAAAAGAAATTCAAATGGATCAGTTTGCAGGTACAAGGCAAGATTAGTTGCCAAAGGATGCTCACAAACTCATGGTATAGACTATGAGGAAACATTCTCACCAGTTGCAAAGATGACTACAATCAGGAGATTGATAAGTGTAGCTGCTGCAAGGAATTGGAGACTCCTCCAACTTGATGTGAAAAATGCATTCTTAAACGGTTGGATAAGTAAAGAGGTATACATGTCACAACCACCACGTTTTGAAAACCCTAATCATCCATCTTATGTTTGCAGACTTAAGAAAGCATTGTATGGATTGAAACAAGCTCCAAGAGCTTGGAATTACAGGTTGGTTACATATCTTCAAGATCAAGGGTTCAAAGCTAGTAGCTCAGATCCTTCTCTATTCATCAAAAGGGATCACAATGAGGTTATCTATCTATGTGTATATGTAGATGATATTATTGTGATAGGTGATGATCTAAATGGCATTCAAAGGATCAAGAGACACATGCAAGAGGAGTTCAAAATCAGTGACCTAGGTGAGCTCACATATTTCCTAGGTATGCAGGTGATATATACAGATGAAGGAATGTATTTGACTCAGAGAAGATACATTCAGGATCTTCTTCTCAAGTTCAAAATGGAGAACACTAAACCTGCAGGTACACCTTTGGAGATGAATCATAAACTAAGTTTTTATGAAGGTGAGAAAATTGAAGACATTAAAGAGTATCAAAGCTTGGTAGGTAGCTTGATATATGCTACTCATACAAGGGAAGACATCTCATATAGTGTGGGAGTGCTTAGTCAGTTCATGCACTCACCGAGAAGACCACACATGGATGCGGCTAAGAGAGTACTTAAGTATCTTAAAGGTACAATCAACGAAGGTATATTCTATCCTTACTCTTCAGATTTGGATATCAAAATCTATTCAAATGCAGATTGGGTAGGAGCTAAGGATGATAGAAAAAGTACATCTGGTTACTTAACATTTGCAGGTTCAAAGCTAGTGTCATAGAGTTCCAAGAAGCAACCAACAGTTGCTTTATCCTCAACTGAAGCAGCGTACAGAGGCTTGACCATAGCAACTCAAGAGGCAATATGGTTAAAAGCACTGTATACAGATTTGGGACTTGTGAGTTCCAAACCTCACATATTTGGAGATAATGTAAATTCCATGCATCTAGCAAAAAATCCTATTTTCTATGCGAGAACCAAGCACATAGAAGTTCATTACCACTTCATCAGGGAGAAGCTCATGGCAAAGGAGATTGACATTTCTTTTGTTCCAACTGAAAAGCAAGTAGCAGGTATGCTGACAAAGGCACTTGATGGAATAAATCTTTGTAGATTCAAAGCTATGGCCGGTTTTCAAAGAATGAAGACTCAAGCATACTTAAGCTTGAGGGGGAGCTCTTGGAACATCAAGCTTACACTATGCTTGAGGTGGATTTGATCTACATCAAAGGCTATCGCGTCGAAAGAATATCCGTTGGAGAGTTCTTTTTCTTATGCTCATTCATTGTATTTTTGTGAGAGATTTTTTGATGGTTCATTTACCGTTGTAAAACCCTTGAGATTTACACATGTAGAGGTAGAAATATAGAGCCCAAATCCCACAAATTTGTCATGGTTGAAGTTGCATTCAATCAAGCAAATCAAATCACCTAAAAGTAGATCAAATTAGATCTTCACTTTTCCTAGATTATAGGGAAGTGAATTGATTCCCTCCAACAACCATTCCCACATTCATTTGAAATCAAATTTCACTTGTAAAAGTCGTGGAACACTCCTAGAGTCTATATAAAGACTTGAAATCACTTGTACGATACATGGAAGCAATATACATACACTTGTGACCATCATTGTCTTGCTCCTTCAATTCTCTGGATCATCTTCTTCGCCAATAGTAATCTTGCAGAGGGTGCTGCTCTCTCTCTAGAGCTCCAACTTGAGTGCAAGATGGCTCATTGGAAAGGTATTAGTGTCTAGGTTATTCCTATAAATGTTCATATCATTTGCTAGATTGGGAGAAATATGAGTTTTTCTGTCTCGGGGTCAATCTCTATGTATTCCTGAAAAACAGGAAGTACCATCGATGAATGTCGCATTCATTCCTATAGCATATTTTGCTTATTCCCTATACTTTTGTGCATTCCATACACTCAACCCTATGTGTATCACTCCCATAAAAGTATTTTTTGTAATTGCAATCATGTTGGTTGCTATGGGCGTTTGAAGTTCATTGTCTCTTCCATAGATAGTAAGTTTTTGAACATACATACACACACATACATACACACATATGCATACACACCTACATACACACACATGCATATGCATACATACATACACACACATATGCATACATGCATACATACAGGCACACACATATGCACACACACACATATAGAGACACACATGCATAGATACACACACATACATACACACACATGCATATCCATACATACATACTCACACATATGCATACACACATATGTACATGCACACACATATACACACACACATGCATACACACACATGTATACATATAAAATTAAATATAGCAAAGTTAGGTTCTTTTAGGGTTTATATATATCTATCTATCTATCTATCTATCTATCTATCTATCTATATATATATATATATATATATATATATATATATATATATATATATATATATATATATATATATATATATATATATATATATATATATATATATATATATATATATATATATATGCATGTACACACACACAAATACATACACACATATACATGCATACATACATACACACACATATGCATACATACATACATACATGCACACACATATACATACACACACATGTATATGCACACATACATACACACACATGCATATGCATACATACATACACACACATATTCATACACATATACACACACACATATCCATACACACACACATATAAATGCATGCACACATACATACACACATACACACACATACATACACACACATCCTAACATCTCCACATGGGATCAGATGGGATCTCCACGTACACCTTGGGGAGGTCATGACCATGATGACTCGAAGATATAATATCGCATATGTGATGGAGCTTCAGTGATGGATGTGGCTGGAAAGTCAATGCCTCAATACATTCAATAGCTTTGCTCCATACAGTTTGGACATTGTGTCATGTTAGAATGGAGCAAACAGGACAAGGACTCCAAAAACTATATCACACAGTTGATATATGAAGAGTACCGACCAACACGTGGATCCTATTGTGAGCTCAAAATGGATTCAGCACATGGCATGCAAGGTGATGTCTCATCGGTGGTCTGAGGCTCGTGATGCTTTCACAGCAGGCTTACTGAGCCCTATATGGTTAGGTGTTTAAGAGTGGGAATCGATTTACAATGAGCAGCAACACAATATTGACCGATATCGTCAGCAGAAAGATGCGGTGGCCACACATTTAGATATGGTCGGAACATCACATTTGGGTAGTGGTAGATACGATAGTATGCATTACAAATTTTTAAGTATCATTTTAATTATTGAGTTTGTTTGTGTTAAGGACATCATGTATGTTCATCTAATATTTTGCATATTTATTATAGGACTTGGCAGTGGGTCTTCCTCTAACGCGAACCAAAGAAGCTTATGGATATCTTCATGGATTGGCTACACAGTTGCAAGACATAGAGGGACGCAGTGTGACCATGTCATGGGAAAATCTATGATGAGGTAAACTTATAGCTTGGTTTATTATTTTTAGTTGTGGTTTATAAATATCATGTCAATTTGTTTCATTTTACGCATATGCTTTGTTGCAAGATTATAGGTGTAAAGGTTTTGATTCCCTTTAGCATATGGATGATAGTGCTTTGCCACAATTTTGTGTTACACTCATCTGTTGCAATAATGCACCATAGTTTTGTATTCAGTTCTTATATGGAAGTGCTTTGTCACATTTTGTACTTGGCTCATATATGGCAGTGATTTGCCAAACTCTTGTACATGCTACATTTATGGAATACATAACTTTTTTGTACATGATTAATTGTTCAATTTGCTCATCTCTTTTGTGTCCGACAATATTTTGCTACATGAAATCATGTTTTGGTTGCCATTAGAGTACACATCACATGTACTCATTTTCTTTTGGGAGAATGTATTGTATTTTGCTACATAACATCATGGTAATGTTGTTAGAGTAAAAGACAACACATTTTGCCCAAAAAAAATTCTGCACATATGTTCATTGATATGCCCGTCGGTATCTCCAATAGATTTGTGAGAATACGCAATGGTATGCCCAGCAAGTTGTCGGTATAGGCATCCATAATACCGATGCCTATATCGATGTTTATAAAGATGCCTATATCGATGCTTTCCTACTGATGCTTATACCAACCCATACACCAATGTTGGGGCAGAAACCCACCAATTCAATTTCCTCAGTAGAAGCCTCGGTATAACCCTAATATGTTGTAGTGTCATCTTGGATCATCACATGTTGAGCTTGATATGTCAAAACTCCCCCTTAAGCTCAATGGCATGTCCTATAATCCAACAACCTACTAATACCTTCTCTTTGATGAAGTGATAATGTACCTCAATCTGCTTTGTTCTAGCATGGAAAACAAGGTTCCTTGTTACCGCATGCTACTAAGATTATCCCAATAGATGGTGATAGGCTTTTGCACTTCCACACCTAAATCTGCAAGTAGCATCTCTAACCAGGATGCTTCACATGGTGTCATTAAAGCACCTCTATACTCAACCTTTCTACTTGACCAGGCAATAGTGGGTTGCTCCTTACTGCTCCATGTAATAGCTTCACTCCCAAGTGAGAATAGAAAACCACTAGTAGATCTTCTATCAGGAATGCAACCAGCCCAATCTGCATTAATGTATCCATGAATGAGCAAATCTACACCAGCTCCAAAAAAAAGTAGCACTCACATAACGGAGTGCACCTCAGGGCATCTAGATGTGGCTTCCTAGGAACCTACATAAATGATATGTGTCATCCTGGATCATTACATGTTTAGCTTCATATCTCAACATCTATAAGGAATACCATAAGTAAATATATTTCTTCTCAACGGGGAGAAAGAGGAGCTCAACTTGGACACTTTTGGGCATGTGAAGAGATTAGCTTACACATTTTCTTTCTGACAAAGATGTATGTGTGCATAGAAGTGGGAAATATACCAATTCTAAGGGTAGTTTGGGCTTCTTTTGGGTAAGTCCCTATGTGAAAAATCTTTATCCCTCTCAGATTTCTAGGCGGCAAAAACATGTGATTTTTGACACCACAAATTTACAATTAAAACTACAAGCGGTCTTAGAAACATAAAATATACCCCCCACGTCAAAGAGGTGTGAATCAACAAGAAATCTAGTTTCCTTCATCTCACATTATAATGAAGGGTTTTCCTAATATGTACTGAAATCAAACATAATTTGGAAAGTACTTAGTTTTATCACAAGTGACCTCCTTTTATCCTTGGGACAATCTATTGTCTGTATCCATCCTCATGTCCATGTCTTTTGATGATCCAAAGATGCTTGAAAGTACCTTCTTGCCGATGATATCCTCCAGTGGATAAGCAGAGAGAAAGCTAAAAGAGATTTGAAGCATCTTGTTGTAGGATATGTGCAAGGTTTCCTTTGGATCTCCTCTTGCTCATACAACCTTCCATCATTTTCTTCAGATCTGTTGAGTAAGAAATCAAAGTGAACATTTCTTTGAAGGTTCTAACATTAAATTTCATAGAAAAAGAAATCTTTCATCATTCCACTTTTGTATGTCAGACTTGGATAAAGAATGCCTCCCACAGTTGATTAAGCTTGAAAAGTTGCAAAGAAGAGATTGTTCCATCATAGAGGCTCTCTAGCTAATGATGTGCAGAGTGGAGAGGTAGGAGTTAATGCAACATGGGATGCCAAAGGCTACATAGAAGACCCTTTATGGAATATTGGTATCATAAGCAATAATATTTCTTCTCATGAGGGAGATAAAGGAGCTCATTTTGGACACTTTTGGGCATCTGAAGAGATTCCATCACCCATTTTGTTCATGATAAGGATTTGTGTGAGCATAGAGTTTGGAAATAGTGCAATTCTAAGGGTAATTTGGGCTTCTTTTGGGTAAGTCCCTTTGTGAAAAATTTGCCCTTCATTTCATTCTCAAAAGACGAGTGCTTGCTCAACACTAGGAATGGAATTTATGTATAATCTTGCATGATTCTAAGAGAGACCAAATGAAAAATGATGAAGAAGAGGATAGCTTGTGATGAAGAAGAGGATGAAATGTCAAGGTTTCCATGCGAGCTAGCATGCATAAGAGAATGGCCTTAACTTATCACCCAACCAACTATTATATAGATTTCCAAACTAGGAGAGGTCTATAGAGCTAATTGATAACACCTTTGCATGTGCAATCTGAAACATCTCAAAAAGTCCCAATCATATTTCATAGCTAACAATTGTAGTCTAGAGTTATTCCGTAGATTCTAGCTCTTATTAGTGATATCAAGTCTATGAAAATTGTGAGATTCTATATAGATCTTTACGATGATCTCTGAATAGAATGTATTTCATATAGTAGAGTTTCCTAGAGTCTGTTCTATCTCTCTTTACTTACGATTATTCTCTACTAGGTTGTCATGATCCCTCAAAACATTTACAATCCATGTAATGTTGAGCCCATAACATGAATGATAGAGAAAATATATATTCTAAGAAATTATCTTTTTGATTTGAAATATTTCTCCAATATGAAATGTCATTTTAAGTTTTGAGATATGTAAATATCCATATTCCAATCAATACATCGTCATAATATAGAATTAACAAGTTTCATTAAAAACAATTGTACTTAATTGTATTAGCAAAAGAAAAGCAAACCAAAGTCCATATACATTGACCTTGTCCTATGTAAGCTATGGGCAAACAAAGATAGTTCGAGGGATATGTTTTACCATATCTATCTATCTATCTATCCAAGTATCTATCTATCTACCTGTCTGTCTATCTATCTATCTGTCTATCTATCTATCTATCTATCTATCTATCTATCTATCTATCTATCTATCTATCTATCTATCTATCTATCTATCTATCAATCTATCTATCTATCTATCTATCTATCTATCTATCTATCTATCTATCTATCTATCTATCTATCTATCTATCTATCTATCCAAGTATCTATCTATCTATCTATCTATCTATCTATCTATCTATCTATCTATCTATCTATCTATCTATCTATCTATCTATCTATCTATCTATCTATCTATCTATCTATCTATGTATCTATCTATCTATCTATCTATCTATCTATCTATCTATCTATCTATCTATCTATCTATTTGTATGTCAATCTATCTATCTATCTATCTATCTATCTATCTATCTATCTATCTATCTATCTATCTATCTATCTATCTATCTATCTATCTATCTATCTATCTATCTATATATCTATCTATCTATCTACTTATATACCTATCCATCTATCTATCTATCTATCCATCCATTCAACTATGTATCTATCTATTATCTATCTATTTATCTATCCATCTATGTAATAAGCCTCTTTTCTAGTGAAATAATTTAATTTGAACTTTCTAAAGTTCATTGTGGGGATAATGCTTATAATGAATAATTAGGTCATTTTATGCATGTAGGAAAATTTTTGGGTTGACAAGCTTCATATTCTCTCTCTAGACCTTAATCCCATCATGTTTTGTAGTGGAATTTTGAAGGTGAAGATGAAAGAAGTAACGAAAACTCTGTATGAGAGAAAGGTAGAGCAAGTATAAGAGAATAAATGTGTAGGTGTGAAATTTTCGGAATCATGTTCTAAGTACCTCGTTCAGGGTCCTACATTTAGTTTGTTGTAAGAAAATGCCTTGATTTTACTCTCTCTCTAGAATTTTGAAGCTTGCAAGGCCAAAAATATGATTTTTTAGGGTTGATATATATATGCATGTACACACACAAATACATACATACACATGCATATTACATACAGATGCACATGCACACATAAATACACACATATGCATATGCATACATACATACATACATACATACATACATACATACATACATACATACACACATATGCATACACACCTACATACACACACATGCATATGCATACATACAGACACACACATATGCATACACACATACATACAGGCACACACATATGCACACACACACACATATACAGACACACACACATAGATACACACACATACATACAAACACATGCATATGCATACATACATACACACACATATGCATTCACACATTCATACATGCACACACATATACATACACACACATACATAAAAACACATACATACACACACATATACATACACACACATACATACACACACATGCATACATATAAAATTAAATATAGCAAAAGTAGGTTCTTTTAGGGTTTATATATATATATATATATATATATATATATATATATATATATATATATATATATATATATATATATATATATATATATATATATATATATATATATATATATATATATATATATGCATGTACAAACACACAAATACATACACATAAGCTATGGGCAAACAAAGATAGTTCGAGGGATATGTTTTACCATATCTATCTATCTATCTATCTATCTATCTATCTATCTATCTATCTATCTATCTATGTATCCAAGTATCTATCTATCTATCTATCTATCTATCTATCTATCTATCTATCTATCTATCTATCTATCTATCTATCTATCTATCTATCTATCTATCTAAGTATCTATCTATCTACCTATCTATGTATCTATCTATCTATCTATCTATCTATCTATCTATCTATCTATCTATCTATCTATCTATCTATCTATCTATATGTCAATCTATCTATCTATCTATCTATCTATCTATCTATCTATCTATCTATCTATCTATCTATCTATCTACTTATATACCTATCCATCTATCTATCTATCTATCCATCCATTCAACTATCTATCTATCTATCTATCTATCTATCTATCTATCTATCTATCTATCTATCTATCTATCTATCTATCTATCTATCTATCTATCTATCTATCTAAGTATCTATCTATCTACCTATCTATGTATCTATCTATCTATCTATCTATCTATCTATCTATCTATCTATCTATCTATCTATCTATCTATCTATCTATCTATATGTCAATCTATCTATCCATCTATCTATCTATCTATCTATCTATCTATCTATCTATCTATCTACTTATATACCTATCCATCTATCTATCTATCTATCCATCCATTCAACTATCTATCTATCTATTTATCTATCCATCTATGTAATAAGGCTCTTTTCTAGTGAAATAATTTATTTTGAACTTTCTGAATTTCATTGTGGGGATAATGCTTAGAATGAATAACTAGATCATTTTATGCATGTAGGAAAAATTTTGGGTTGACAAGCTTCATATTCTCTCTCTAGACCTTAATCCCATCATGTTTTGGAGTGGAATTTTGAAGGTGAAGATGAAACAATTAAGCAAAACTCTATATGAGAGAAAGGTAGAGCAAGTATAAGAGAATAAAAGTGCATGTGTGAAATTTTGGGAATCATGTTCTAAGTACCTTGTTCAGGGTCCTACATTTAGTTCGTTGTAAGAAAATGCCTTGATTTTACTCTCTCTCTAGAATTTTGAAACCTGCGAGGCTCAAAAGTGGCATTTGGAGGTGGATTTCGACCTTGGAGCTCTCGAATACTTTCGTGCAGATCACAAAATTAA
The DNA here is from genome assembly GCA_020310875.1 of Ceratopteris richardii. Lineage (NCBI taxonomy): Eukaryota > Viridiplantae > Streptophyta > Polypodiopsida > Polypodiales > Pteridaceae > Ceratopteris > Ceratopteris richardii. The sequence goes on from CM035435.1 coordinate 108,955,584, forward strand.
ATAAAAGTGTCTCTCACAAGCTTAAGCTAATTCCTCTTTGTTTTTGAGTTAGAGGGCTTTGAAAAGTGCCATTTTCCAACACTTCAAAAAAAACGAGGGCTTATCTAATTGTATTTGAATCCGTGATTTTGATGCTCACGTGTCACCATGTCTAAGTATGGATATTTTCGGATATGTCTTTTTGGTGTTTTTCTCCTATTTTTGACAGTTACGCTAAAGAAAGAAAGCACACTATGATTGCATGGTTTTTTGCGAAAGTATTGGAGAAACTCGTCTTTTTCTAAATTTGATGGATCGCATTCTTTGGGAGGGCAGCGATCAAAATCTGATAGGGAGACGTGTGCATCAACAGAAGGGATACACAGAAATCTAAGAATTACCTTGTGATTGAGAGTGAGAGTGAGAGTGAGAGTGAGAGTGAGAGTGAGAGTGAGAGTGAGAGTGAGAGTGAGAGTGTGATTGAGAGTGCGAGTGTGAATGCGATTCTGATAGCTCGGGGGTGGTCGGGAGGTAGAGGCTTCGTCAAGAAGCTATTGTAACCATTGATTCACATCTATAATATCAGAATTCTTCCTTCTCAGCATCATATTTGTTTCTACTCTTCTGCATCAAATTTTCTCTTACCTTGTGCAATCTCTGCGTTCTTCTCTCTATTATTTTTGAGTGATCAAAAGATTGTGATTGGGGATAGATTGTGATTGAGGAAATGCTACAAGTGGTATCAGAGCATAATCAACCCTCGGGAACGATGGAAGTTCTAACACAAAAGATTCATGAACAAGAGGAGCTCATTCAGAACCTTCTTGGAGAATTGCGCAAAGACTGAGGTGGAAAGCAACCAGAAGGAGCAACAAATTTGTTTGTGGAGCTGAACGATGAAGTAGATGAAGGTGCATGAACATCTAGTGTATCTTGCGAAAAACAAAAATGCAATTATGAAGATATGGAACCAGGTGAGTTTGCCCTTAACCAAGTCTTCAAGAAGGCAAAGTTGAATGATTTTGATAGTGAGAAGAAGAGTGGCGAAGATGTTGAGGCATGGATTGAAGAACTGGAGGATTTCTTTGAACTTCAACAATTTAGTAAAGATTCCAAGGCAAATGTTGGGATCCTACACCTGTGTGAGATAGCAAAGCTATGGTGGAAATTGTATATGCAGACTCAAACATGTTCTGATCGAGTTCTATGGAAGGAATTGACAGAACAAGCTAAAAAACACTATTGTTCTCCACACTACCATATGTAGAAGAAGATGGAGTTCTACGATTTCTGACAACACAAAAGTGATAAGCATAGCTTATCTATTGATGAGTACAAAGAGAAGTTCCTACGTCTTCATAAATATGCATTAGAGGTTAGTGGTAACGCTCTAAAGAGTAAATTTATTGAGGGGACTCGTGAGGAACTTCGCTATCAAGTAAAGGGATCTGGATGCATTGATTTTCTTGATGTTGTTGTGATGGCCAAGAACTTTGAGAAGATGGAGAAGTTTAATTTGCAAAAGGCAAATAGAAGCAGATTCATTGCAAGGGGACATAAGCCACAAAGACCTGTTGCAATGAACATGGACAATTCAAAGAAGACTCCATCTTCAAATAACCAGGGCAAGAATCCTGCTCATGTGGAAAATCAAAGGAGGCATCAACCAATCGAGTGCCAACAAGAATTTAATTTTATTGAGAGGGCAAAAAGACTTGTTCTATGTTTTTGTTGCAGGGAGCAAGGGCATCGGACATATGAGTGCCCAAATAAGGCAGTCTTTCGATCCGCACAATCAAAAGCGATAAACATCATCGAGGAGGGTAAAATTATTGAGGAAGCAAATGATGGAGGTAGGTGCCCTGACTCTACTTTACGTTGCATGGTGGTTAATTCTTTCCCAAAGGCTTCTGTAATCACGATTTTGGGTATGATTTCTGCGCATAAAATCAGATTTTTGATCGATTCATGTAGTACCCATTGTTTTCTATCTTTCAAATTGGTACAGAATCTAGGGATAGCTCTAAATATGCAGATAACCAAACTTGTAGAGATGGCCAATGGACGATTACACTACACGAAGGGATATATTGAAAACCTTGAATTTACTCTTTCTGATACATGCTTTTCTGGGAGTTTCCATGTAATTGAGATGAAACAGAGTGATGCAATCATAGGCATGGATTGGTTAGTTAAAAATTAAGCGATGATTAATTGTGAACAAATAACGATTACTTTAAAGCTAGATGATGAATCTATTCGTATTCTAGGTGATGCCTATAGCCCTAAACCTATCCTTATTTGTGCTATGCAAATAATTAAAGGTATACATGATGGTTGTAGAACATTAATAGTGTATGTAAACAACATGCATGAAGAAGATAATGAGGAAAGTGTTCCAAACTATGTAGAAAATCTTTTGAAAGAATACGTAGATGTATTTCTACAAGAGTTGCCTAGTGTACCTCCACCTAGGCAGATTGACCATGCCCTTGACCTATATCCAGGGAGTGAACGATATTCTAGAGCACCCTATAGATTTAACATCGATGAATTAAAGGAGCTTAAGATTCAATTAGATGATCTTCTGAAGAATGGCTTGATAAGACTGAGTGTCTCACCTTGGGGTGCACCTGTTTTATTTCAGAAGAAGAAAGTTATAGATTATGCATTGACTATAGGGGGTTGAATAAAAGAACAATTAAGGATAACTATCCACTCCCTCACATAGATGACTTATTAGGTCAATTAAGTGGAGCGACTTTATTCACTAAGATTGACTTAAGATCTGGATATCACCAAATTAGGATAAAAACAAAGGATATTCGTAAGACAGATTTTTTAATAGGATATGGTCACTATGAGTTTACGGTTCTACTTTTTGGATTAACAAATGCTCCTGCCACATTTGTGTGCTTGATGAATAATATTTTTCACGATTACCTAGATGAATTCATCTTAGTATTTCTTGATGATATATTTCTATACTCTAAAGTGGATTCTGAGCATGCGATACATCTCAAGAAGACTTTGCAAACTCTTAGAGAACACAAATTGTATGGAAAAAAGAGTAAGTGTTTCTTTGCTAAGGACAAACTTGTGTACATGGAAGAGTAATATCAAAAGAAGGAATCCTTATAGATGAAGACAAAGTAAAAACAATAGTTGATTGGCCGATTCCTAAGATTGTAAGGGATGTTAGAAATTTTCTTGGGTTGGCACAATATGAAAGAGCACATATTAAGGATTTCTCGAAGATAGGTACTTCCCTCACAGAATTGACTAAAAAGAATGTAGGATTTGGGTGGAGTGATGCCTGTCAAAAATCATTTGAAGCATTGAAACATAAAGTCGTTGAGAATCGTGTTTTGAAAATACTAGAAATGGAAAAGCCTTTTGTGGTTGCATGTGATGCAAGTGGTAGTCAGATAGGATGTGTTCTTTCACAGAATGGCGTGGTTGCATATGAGTCCGGAAAACTAAGAAAACATAAACTTAACTATCCTACTCATGATTTAGAAATGCTTGCTGTTGTGCATGCACTTAAGCATTGGAGACATCTAGTGTTAGGGGTTAAGTTTGAATTGAAAACAAATCATCAGAGTCTAAAATACATCTTCACACAAGCATTGCTTAACAACAGGGAGAAGCATTCGATTGAATTATTGAGTATGATTTCTCCATTAAGTATATGGCTGGTAAGGAAAATAAGGTTGTTGATGCATTGAGTCAGAGACCTTTGTGTAATCTTGTTTCTGTAATAAATTTTGATTTTCTCAATCAAATTCAAGAAGAGATAAAACAAGATCCTTTTTATGCACCTATTTTGAATTCTTTGAATGCGAACAGGGGATCAATGTATGAGGAAAAATTTCATTTGCAGAATGGAACATTGTATTGTAACAATCGGCTATGCATATCTTCTAAATCTCCATTAAAAGTTAAAATATTGCATGATTGTCATGATGGACCTTTTTTTGCACATCCACGTTATTCAAGGACCTATGTTAAAACAAAGTATTCTTACTTTTGGCCATGTATGAAGCGGGATATTAGAAAATATGTAAGTGAATGTTTGAAGTGCCAAGAGGTGAAATCTGAGTTTACAAGGATGCTTGGAATGCTTCAACATTTGGATGTTCCAAATATGAAGTGGGAGTCTATTGCTATGGACTGTATCACTAAGCTACGTATGGATAGAAGTAAGCATGATACCATATTTGTTGTAGTCGATCGGCTTACCAAGATGGCACATTTCTTTCCTATGAAAAAGACTGATACTGCATTGAATGTTGCAAGAATCTTTGCAAAAGAAATTTTTTGATTGCATGGAATGCCCAAAAGCATAACTTCTGATAGAGATTCTAGATTTACGTCAAACTTTTGGAGAGCAACATTTGAATCGATTGGAACTCAACTTTGTATGAGTACAGCTTTTCGTCCACAAACTGATGGAGAAATCGAGAGGGTTAATAGGGTAGTTGAACATATGTTGCGTATGTATGTGAATGAAAAGCAGGATAACTGGAGTGAATATTTACCCTTGGTTGAGTTTGCATACAATAGTGCATGGCATGCATCTATAAGAATGACTCCATTTGAAGCTATGTACGGTTATAATTGTTTCACTCCACCCTTGTTTTTGGGTTTTCCAAATAAAGTAGAAGTGTCCAAAGAAATGCTTGATAAAATGGATGAAGAACTTGGGGAAATTAAGAAACACATAAAAGAAGCGCACAAAAGACAAAAGAAATTGTATGATTTAAAGAGAAGACAACTGGAATTTCAAGTTGATGATATAGTATTTTTAAAAGTTAATCCTCACCGATCTAACTTGTTGCTAGGAAAGAATCATAGACTTTCTCCTCCATATGCAAGTCCTTTTAAAGTTTTGAAAAAGATTGGATCTCTTGCTTATTTGCTAGAATTACCTAAACATTTAGATGTGCATCCCATATTTCATGTTAGCTTACTTAAACGATATGTATCTAATGTTTCTCATGTTTTGCAGGACAATTAAAAGCTAAATGATGATGGCTCCTTTGAGCTTCAACCTGAAATAATATTAGAGAGAAAGGAAAGATTTCTTAAAAATAGATCTATAGAAGAAATATTAGTGAAATGGCACTCATACCGAGTAGAAGATTCGAGTTGGGTGAACTTGGATGATTTTCTAAAACATTATCCTTCTTTCCAACTATGAGGATAGAGATCTTAAAAGGGGGGGAAGAATTGTAAGAAGCCTCTTTTCTAGTGAAATAATTTATTTTGAAATTCTTGAATTTGATTGTGGGGATAATGCTTAGAATGAATAATTAGGTCATTTTATGCATGTAGGAAAAATTTTGGGTTGACAAGTTTCATATTCTCTCTCTAGATCTTATTCCCATCATGTTTTGTAGTGGAATTTTGAAGGTGAAGATGAAAGAATTAAGGAAAACTCTGTATGAGAGAAAGGTAGAGCAAGTCTAAGAGAATAAAAGTGCTTGTGTGAAATCTTTGTGAATCATTATTTAAGTACCTCGTTTAGGGTCCCACATTTAGATCTTTTAAGAAAATGCCTTGATTTTACTGTCTCTCTAGAATTTTAAAACTTGCAGACCTCGAAAGTGGCATTTGGAGGTGGATTTGGATGTCGGACCTTTTTAATACTATCGTTTTTTAGTAATAGGGCTTTGAAAAGTGCAGTTTTGCAACACTTAAAAAAACAAGGGCCTATCTAATTCTATTTGAATCTATGATTCTTATGCTCACGTGTCACCATGTCTAATTATGGATATTTTGGGATATGTATTTTTGGTGTTTTTCTCCTATTTTTGATACGTACACTAAAGAAAGAAAGCATACTATGATCGCATGGCTTTTTGCGAAAGTTTTAAAAAATCAATCACAAAATATTACACTCAAAACTGCATAAGTCTTTGCATATTGATCACATAAACTGATAAAATTTGTATTGACCATATAAAATAACCGATACATAGAGGTACATCTCTAGAGTCGCATGAACTTTAGGTAGGAACGAAAGGAGGAAGAAGTGATGATCTGCATGGTAAAAGTGAAAGAAAAGTATGGAAGAGAGGTCAAGAAAATGGACTTGCAGCCATCTATGTTAGAAGATGGCTTTCAAGTCTTATGATGAAACATCGTTTGCAAGGAGAGGAGCCTCTTTTTGTAATTACGGTCTCACAATGAAAATAGGGACATTCTCAGGGAATTCTCAAGAAAAGAGGTACTAAGTACATGATCACCATGTAGTGCCAATTTTATCAATGCTTAAGTTTTGGAAGGAAGCTGTTGGATAATTGGATGCTTCTTTATTTGGTGAGGACTACATCAATCTCATAGAATCAAGAGGTTGCCAAGTAGGCTTCTCGTACATTTGATCATTGAAATGACGATCTTAAAAAGAATAAGAATAATTTTAACATCTTCCAATGTCTTCTTTTGCTAAGAAGTAATTTATGGTACTGCATGTCTTCGATGATATGGATTTTGGTGGCAAGGGAGGGTCCATGACCATGTCAGATAAATAGCACTGGACTCGAGAAAAAACGTACAGATGCAAATGAGTTTTATAAACCTTTCCTTCATGGTTTTAATCCATTCTCTTCGAAGACGAAAATCAAGGAAGTCCTTGAAGCGATTTGTTAATCAAAGTGTTCATTGCTTTTTTTTTTTCTTTTTTGCAATATGGAAACGCTTTATGAATATTCCCAAACTTATCCAGATTTTGATTCTACCGAATACACTTCAATATGGAAACTTAATCAAATTTTAAGAAAATAAACGAAGTCCTTGAAACGTTTTTTTGATGAAAGTCTTGATTTTTTTTTTCTGCAGTATGGAAACGCTTTAAGAATATCTCCAAACTTAATCAGTTTTTTTGTTTTTTGCAATATGGAGTTTTTCAAAGTGTCAGTGCTAGACCCTAGTTCTCCGCTTACCACCTATTTACAAGACAGTGTCTTCTGTAGTAATATCTTTTAGGACTTGGTCCATAAGTGATGTCATAATTCATTCCTCATTTTGTTTGAATCCAAAATTATAGAGTGGGATTCCATTGCGTCAACAAGCTTGCCATATCCTTCCCGATGAGATAAAGGATCATTTTGGAAAAGTCAATTTATATGAAAAAGGGCAAATTACCTTTTTTGGAGGTGACTCTTCCCTTTTCATTTCTGTGGGAGGAGGTAGCTCTCCTCTTATGAACTGTGAAACCTTCAAGGTCTTATTGTGGCATAGTAGAGGGAGCAAGGCCTATTGACAGAGGGGGGAGGGGGGTCGGGGAGTGCTACTCGTTTCCTTTTGTCTTGTGTTTGCGTATGCATGTGGTTGTGTGTATGTATATGTTTGTATATATGTGTATGTGTGTATGCATGTGTGTACGTATGTGTGTATGTGCGTGTATGTTTGTGTATTTATATGGGTGTGTATGTATATGTTTGTATGTGAATGTATGTGTATGTGTGTGCATATATGTGTGTATGTATGTGTGTGACTATGTGTGTGTATGTATGTGTGTGTATGCATCTTTATGTATATGTATACATGTATGTGAGTGTATGTGTCTATGTGTGTTCATATGTTTGTGTATATGTACTTGTATGTGTATATGTATGTATGTATGTATGTATGTCTATGTGTATGTATGTATGTAGGTATTTATGCATATGTATGTGTAAGAATGTATGTGTGTGCATGCATGTGAGTGTATGTGTGTGTATGCATATATGTGTATGTGTGTATGCGTATGTGTATGTGTTTCTATGCATGTGTATTTATATCTATGTATATAAGTGTATGTGTGTGTTTATATGTGTATGTGTGTGTATGTATGTCTCTGCATGCACATGTGCATATGTATATGTATGCATATGCATGTGTGTATTTATGTATGCATATGCATGTTTATATGTACGTATGCATACACGTGTATGCATGTGTGTATGTATGCATGTGAGTCTGTATGTGTGTATATGTGTGTGTGTCTATGTGTGTGTATGTATATATGTGTATGTATGTGTATGTGTATGTGGGTGTATTAATGTGTTTGTATGTGTTTTTGTATATGTGTATATGTGTGTATGCATGTGTGTGTATGTATGCATGTGAGTGTATGTGTCTATCTATGTGTATTTATGTGTTTCTATGTGTCTATTTGTATATATGTATGTGTATACATGTGTATATGTGTGTATGAATATGTGTGTGTGTGTGTGTGCATGTGTGTGTGTGCATGTGTGTGTATGCATCTGTATGTATGTGTGTATGTGATTATATGTGTGTGACAATGTGTATGTTTGTATCTCGTACATACCTTTGTATGTGTGTGTATGTGTGTCTCCTCTCACACACACTCTCTCTCTCTGTGTCCCCCTCTCTATCTCTCACCCACACTCTCGAGCTCTCTCTCATCAAATTCTGGAACAAATGATCTAGGAGAATTCGGATTCTTTTTGTATGTGAAGGATGTCGTTTATGTGATGCTCTTGCATTGCAAGCAATTGCTAGCAATGCTGATAACATCACTACCATGGGATGCTCCTAGTAATGCTGATTAATGCCATCGCATAAGTGATGGTCATAGTCACTTATGCAAAAATCCATGGAAATAACATTGCATGAACAATGCTACCTTCATTTTTATTTATCTAGGGGATCGCAATGGCCCCTTATTACTTGTAGACAATGGTTCTCACATAATCAATTTACCTTGAATAGTTTCATAAAGAGGAAGGTCCATGATAGAGGTTTCCAAACTATGTGATATGCAGAGTAGAGAGGACTTCTCTTCCAATGATAGTAAGTAGATAAGCTGTATTTGTTGTATGCATCCATAGAAGAAGAGAAAGAGGTACGAGTTAATGAACTATAGGATGCAAAAGGGTAGAAAGAAGCTTGTATAATGCGTATGATAAACAATAAGATTTCTTCTAGAGGAGGAGATAGAGGAGCTCTGCTTGGACACTTTTGGGCATCCCAAAAGATCAGCTCACCCATTTTATTCTAGCGAGTGATAGTTTTGGGCATAGCGGTGGGAAATAGGCCAATTTTGTAGGTAGTTTTGGCTAGAGAAAATATCGCTATCCTAAAAAAGATCTTTTCAATTCGCAATAACTTTCCAATATGAAATATCATTTTAAGGTCTATCTTTAAGTTTTATTCTAGTCTTATCTTTCTAGAATTAGTTTAGGATATGTAAATATCCATATTCCAATCAATAGCTCCTTCAAGTATAGAATTAGCAAGTTGCAAATACCATAAATAAGAACAAACGAAAAGCTATATAAAAGGGAGTAAGCAAGATAGAATATGAATTAGAACTCTTACATATTGTATTAGTACAAGACAAGCAAACCAAAGTCCATACTACATTGGATTTTTCCTAAATAAGCCATGGGTGAGCAAAGATAATTCGAAGAATACTTTATACCAATGAAGAATCAATCATAGAATATTACACTCAAAGCTGCATAACTCTTTGAAAATTGATCACATTAACTAATAAAAGTTATATTCACCATATAAATAGCTTGTTACATGGAGATTTATCTCAATGGTGGCATGAAATTTGAGTAGGAGTGAAAGAAGGAAGAAGTGATGATCTGCATGGGAAAGCAAAAGGCAAGTATGGAAAAGAGGTCAAGAAAGAACACTTGTAGCCATCTATGTGAGAACATGACTTTCAAGTCTTGTGACAAATGATGATGTGGCATTATGTTGTAAAACACAAAACAAGTAATAGGTATTTGGGAAATCACCACCATGAATGATGTGCATACTTTATCTGCATATGGCTCTTTCTCTTGCTTGTCTCTATCTATTTGACAATGCCATAGCTACGTAGCATCAACAGAGTGGTATCAGAGCCAAAAATGATGACAGCAGATCTCTCATTGAGGAGCACCTATACAAGGAGGAGTGGTCCATGTTGAGATGGCATTCGTGAAGCTTGATTAGCACCTAGGCTCAATGCCCAAGTCATTTGAAGGGCCATCATCATATGAAGAAGCAGAGGCAAAGGTACAATGGATCGAAGCTATGGATGAGGAAATTCAAGCACTCAAGGAGAATGATACTTGGAAGCTAGTGCCAAAGAAGGAGTCTATGAAGGTAATTGGTTCTAGATGGATCTATAAGATGGAAAGGAATTTTGATGGATCAATAAGCAGGTACAAAGCTTTACTTGTGGCTAAGGGTTTCGCATAAACCCAAGGAGTTGATTATGAAGAAACCTCCTCACCTATGGCCAAAATGCCAACCATCAACGTATTGGTAAGTGTGACTGCATCAAAGGATTGGAACATGTATCAATTGCATGTAGCAAATGGATTTCTAAATGGCTGGATTTCGAAGGAGTTGTACATGTCTCAACCTCTTGGTTATGAGGATCCAAACAAGGTAACATATGTATGTAAATTGAACAAAGTTGTTTATGGGTTGAAACAGGCACCTAGGGCATGGAATCATAGGTTGACTACATATCTTCAGGATGAGGGTTTTATCATGAGTAAAGCAGATACTTCCTTGTTCATCAAAAGAAGTAATTCAGAGGTAGTATACCTATGTGTATATACTGATGATATCATACTCACAAGTAATAATGCTAATGGCATCAAAAAGATTAAGAATCAGATGATGCAGGAGTTCAAAATTAGTGACCTTAGATCACTAAAATATTTTCTTGGACATGAGTTAGTCTACACTAACTCTGGAATTTATATTACTCAGAGAAATTATATATAGGATATGTTAAAGAAGTTTCATTTGCAGGATGCCAAAGTTGCAAGTACTCCAATTGAGGTAAACCAAAAGTTAAGTGCTCATGAAGGTGATGTGCTTGAGAATATTGTAGGTTACCAAATCATAGTGGGAAGCTTGAACTATGCTACGTTGACAAGGATTGATATTGCTTATGGAGTAAGTGTTCTAAGTTAGTTCATGCACAAGCCTAGGGCACCTCATTTGGAAGCTACCAAAAGGATTTGGAAGTACCTTAAGGGCACTCAAATTCAAGGACTGTACTTTCCTTATACCTCAGACTTGGAGATGAAGATATAATCAGATGCAGATTGGGCAAGTTGTAAAGATGATAGAAGGAGTACCTCAGGATACCTATCTTTTGCAGGTAACAAACCTATATCACGGTCTTCAAAGAAGTAACCTATTGTTGCTTTATCTTCTACAAAGGCATAATATAGAGGAGTGGCCAATGCTACTCAAGAGGCCATATGGATCAGATTATTATATAAAGATTTAGGTTTGCATACTACATCTCCACTGATTTTTGGAGATAATACCAACTCACTACATCTTGCACGAAATCCTATTTATCATGCTAGGACCAAGCATATAGAGGTCCATTATCATTATGTGAGAGAGAAGCTATTGAGCAAGGAAATTCAGTTGCCATATGTATCAACTAATATGCAATGTGGAGACTTATTGACTAAAGCTTTAGACAAAACTTTGCAGTTTTAAGTCAATGATTGGATTGCAGGAGATTCATGAAGATTGAAGAAGAAGACCAAGCCAAAACGTTTGAGTTGAGGGGGAGTTGTTGGTGCAAAGTGCAAGCCTACACATTTGGTTAGAAGTTCATGAACAAATGAAGCTCCATGGAAACCATTGCTATGAAGACTTTACCTTTTACCATTTGTAAAAGCTTATATAACTTG
>CM035435.1:108974743-108977243 GCA_020310875.1 Ceratopteris richardii
TTTAGAAACAGCTGAAGATATTTGGAATGCTTTGGAAGACCACTTCCAAAACACTACTAAAGCTAGGAAAGCTAGCTTATGGTCAGAGTTCACCACATTCAAGAAAAAGCAGAATCAAAGCATTAGTGATTATGTCACTAAGATGAAGGACTTGGCAGATAGCCTTGGATCTATTGATGAGGATATTGAAGATCATAGGTTGATAGCACAATTACTTGCAGGGTTAAGAGGTGATGAGAGGTGGAAGCCCTTTGTACTTTCAACAGAACTCTCATTAAACCATTATGTGCCAGAACTGAATCAATTACTTGGATTGATGCTCACATTTGAGCAAGACTTGAAGTCAGATGGAGACAAAGGTCAAAGTTCTGCAATGTATGTGAAGAATAAAAAGAAAGGAGATAAAGGCAAGGCAAAGGATGAAGAAGAGTCAACAACTCAAGCAAATTATACAAGAGGAAGAGGTTTTGGCAGAAGTAAAGGTCGAGGAAATGGAAGAGGTAGAGGTAATCAGAACAATAACAAGAAGACATGTTGGATTTGTGGATTGAGCAATCATCTAGCATATGATTGTTGGCATAATCAACAAGGAGCAAGTCAAAATCAGAACAACAATGGCAGAGGAAGAGGTGGAAGGTTTCAGAATCAATTTCAAAGAGGAAGACATAATTCAAGAGGAAGTTTTGGTAGAGGTGGTGGAAGAAATTGGAATCAGAACCAATCATACAACACCACATATTACAATTATGCAAATGATACACAGAATGACAACCATACAACATTGATGATGAATTCAATAAGTTCATCAGAGAAGGAGGATCTCAAGGTATTTTATATTGATTCTGGTTGTTCAAATCATTTATCAGGTAATATAGAATTGTTGTCAGAATTGGAAGAAGGCAATTCAAGTCATACAGTACAAACAGGTGATAATACAAAACATAATGTGCATTCAATTGGAAAAGTGAAGTGCAGGAGTGGAGCTGATTTATTAACAAATGTTTTGTATGTTCCAACAATACCAAAGAATCTGATTAGTGTTGGACAAATAGTGGAGAAAGGTTTTCAAGTCAGATTTACAAATGAAGGGGTATTTGTTGAAGATCCAGAGGATGCATACAAACCCATTGTTTGTGGTAAGAAGGAAGGTAGACTTTTTACTCTCAAAGTGCAAGGAAATGTTGGTCAAGCCCTAATCACACATGGTGATGAAGTAATTACAAAGTTAGATCTTTGGCATAAAAGATTGGGACATTTCAATGAAAGAGGAATCAAAACTATCGTGGAGAACCAATCTGTATTGGGACTACCAAATGTGAAGAATCAACATATGATATATAAGTGTGAAGCTTGTCAGATGGGAAAAGCTCATAGACAACCATTTCAGAAGAAAGGTTTCAAGCATGATGGTTTGCTTGAACTCATACATACAGATGTATGGGGGCCAACAAAAGAAGGTTCAATAAATGGATCTAGGTATTATGTTTTGTTTATTGATGATGCTACAAGGTGGATAACCCTTTATGTTCTAAAGGAAAGGTCAGAAGTCTTTGGAGCCTTCAAACATTTTCATGCTTATGCAGAAAGAGTTACAGGTCACAAACTCAAGAGGCTAAGGTCTGATGGAGGGGGAGAATACTTCTCCCAAGAGTTTAATGACTATCTTTGGAATGCAGGTATCAAGAGAGAGATAACTTGCAAGTATACACCTCAACATAATGGGGTGGCAGAAAGGAGGAATAGAACATTGGTTGAATTTGCAAGAGCAATGTTAAAGGAAAAGAATTGCCCTAATTATCTTTGGGCTGAGGCTGTAAATATAGCCACATACCTTGTGAATAGGTTACCATGTGGAGCCTTGAATGGTATGACCCCTTATGAAGCTTGGTGGGGTAAGAAACCAACACTTGATCATTGTAAAGTGTTTGGGTCAATTGCCTATGCTTATGTACCATCACAACTCAGACATAAGCTTGAACCAAAGGCAGAAAAATATGTGTTTATTGGGTATGATGAAAAGCAAATGGGTTATAGACTATGGAGTCCTTTAACTAAACATTTCATTGTTTCCAGAGATGTGACTTTTGATGAACAGAAGAGTTGGTATGCAGATAAAGGATGTGATCTTGAAACATTTGAAGAAGAGATAAGAAGGAGTGCACGAGGTAAGTCACATATGCAGATAGATGGAGATGAAGAATATATGCAAGCAAGCACATCAAGAGTTGGATCATATAGAAGGAATGAAGATGGACCAATATTTGATGAAGAAGTACATCCAGATATACATGAAGAGTGTGAACCAAGAAGGTCAACCAGAATGAGGAGGCAAGCTACAAGGTATTCATATGACACTTCTTATTTGACTCAGAAAAATTATGCTTACATGGTTAAGGAAGATGAAGAACCTCAAGGCTATGATGAAGCAAAGGGTAAAAGACAATGGGAAGTAGCAATGAAGGAAGAATTTGATGCTCTTGAAGAGAACAAAACTTGGGAA
>CM035435.1:108987243-108994743 GCA_020310875.1 Ceratopteris richardii
GTGGTGTTTCACACACCAACAAGTGGTATCAGAGGAGATAAGGTCCTCGAGACTAAAGGAATAGCAGATACAAGAAGAATTGAAGAGTTCTTTATCAAAGAAGGAGGAAGCTGAGGTGCTCAACAACCAAAAGTCATCAGAAGAGTGTTTTGAAGTTACTTCCAAGGGTAAAGGTCTACAAAAGGTACCATTCTTTAACCTTACACTTACAGGTTGAAGCAGAAGCAAGGATACCATGGCAGATCATGTGTCCATTGACAAATTGGACAGAGATAACTATCATGCTTGGGTAATGAGGATGGAGGCCTTACTTATGAGTAAGGACCTAATGGTATATGTGACAGGTGAAGAGGAGAAGCCTAAATTTGAAGATGAAAGTCATCCAAGAAAGGAAGAGCTAGAAGCTTTGAAGCTATGGCAGAAGAGAGATGCAAGTGCAAGAGCTTATATATACAATACTATTACAGATCATTTGTTGCCACATATCAGAGGTTTAGAAACAGCTGAAGATGTTTGGAATGCTTTGGAAGACCACTTCCAAAACACTACTAAAGCTAGGAAAGCTAGCTTATGGTCAGAATTCACCACATTCAAGAAAAAGCAGAATCAAAGCATTAGTGATTATGTCACTAAGATGAAGGACTTGGCAGATAGCCTTGGATCTATTGATGAGGATATTGAAGATCATAGGTTGATAGCACAATTACTTGCAGGGTTAAGAGGTGATGAGAGGTGGAAGCCCTTTGTACTTTCAACAGAACTCTCATTAAACCATTATGTGCCAGAACTGAATCAATTACTTAGATTGATGCTCACATTTGAGCAAGACTTGAAGTCAGATGGAGACAAAGGTCAAAGTTCTGCAATGTATGTGAAGAATAAAAAGAAAGGAGATAAAGGCAAGGCAAAGGATGAAGAAGAGTCAACAACTCAAGCAAATTATACAAGAGGAAGAGGTTTTGGCAGAAGTAAAGGTCGAGGAAATGGAAGAGGTAGAGGTAATCAGAACAATAACAAGAAGACATGTTGGATTTGTGGATTGAGCAATCATCTAGCATATGATTGTTGGCATAATCAACAAGGAGCAAGTCAAAATCAGAACAACAATGGCAGAGGAAGAGGTGGAAGGTTTCAGAATCAATTTCAAAGAGGAAGACATAATTCAAGAGGAAGTTTTGGTAGAGGTGGTGGAAGAAATTGGAATCAGAACCAATCATACAACACCACATATTACAATTATGCAAATGATACACAGAATGACAACCATACAACATTGATGATGAATTCAATAAGTTCATCAGAGAAGGAGGATCTCAAGGTATTTTATATTGATACTGGTTGTTCAAATCATTTATCAGGTAATATAGAATTGTTGTCAGAATTGGAAGAAGGCAATTCAAGTCATACAGTACAAACAGGTGATAATACAAAACATAATGTGCATTCAATTGGAAAAGTGAAGTGCAGGAGTGGAGCTGATTTATTAACAAATGTTTTGTATGTTCCAACAATACCAAAGAATCTAATTAGTGTTGGACAAATAGTGGAAAAAGGTTTTCAAGTCAGATTTACAAATGAAGGGGTATTTGTTGAAGATCCAGAGGATGCATACAAACCCATTGTTTGTGGTAAGAAGGAAGGTAGACTTTTTACTCTCAAAGTGCAAGGAAATGTTGGTCAAGCCCTAATCACACATGGTGATGAAGTAATTACAGAATTAGATCTTTGGCATAAAAGATTGGGACATTTCAATGAAAGAGGAATCAAAACTATGGTGGAGAACCAATCTGTATTGGGACTACCAAATGTGAAGAATCAACATATGATATACAAGTGTGAAGCTTGTCAGATGGGAAAAGCTCATAGACAACCATTTCAGAAGAAAGGTTTCAAGCATGATGGTTTGCTTGAACTCATACATACAGATGTATGGGGGCCAACAAAAGAAGGTTCAATAAATGGATCTAGGTATTATGTTTTGTTTATTGATGATGCTACAAGGTGGATAACCCTTTATGTTCTAAAGGAAAGGTCAGAAGTCTTTGGAGCCTTCAAACATTTTCATGCTTATGCAGAAAGAGTTACAGGTCACAAACTCAAGAGGCTAAGGTCTGATGGAGGGGGAGAATACTTCTCCCAAGAGTTTAATGACTATCTTTGGAATGCAGGTATCAAGAGAGAGATAACTTGCAGGTATACACCTCAACATAATGGGGTGGCAGAAAGGAGGAATAGAACATTGGTTGAATTTGCAAGAGCAATGTTAAAGGAAAAGAATTGCCCTAATTATCTTTGGGCTAAGGCTGTAAATACAGCCACATACCTTGTGAATAGGTTACCATGTGGAGCTTTGAATGGTATGACCCCTTATGAAGCTTGGTGGGGTAAGAAACCAACACTTGATCATTGTAAAGTGTTTGGGTCAATTGCCTATGCTTATGTACCATCACAACTCAGACATAAGCTTGAACCAAAGGCAGAAAAATATGTGTTTATTGGGTATGATGAAAAGCAAATGGGTTATAGACTATGGAGTCCTTTAACTAAACATTTCATTGTTTCCAGAGATGTGACTTTTGATGAACAGAAGAGTTGGTATGCAGATAAAGGATGTGATCTTGAAACATTTGAAGAAGAGATAAGAAGGAGTGCAAGAGGTAAGTCACATATGCAGATAGATGGAGATGAAGAATATATGCAAGCAAGCACATCAAGAGTTGGATCATATAGAAGGAATGAAGATGGACCAATATTTGATGAAGAAGTACATCCAGATATACATGAAGAGTGTGAACCAAGAAGGTCAACCAGAATGAGGAAGCAACCTACAAGGTATTCATATGACACTTCTTATTTGACTCAGAAAAATTATGCTTACATGGTTAAGGAAGATGAAGAACCTCAAGGCTATGATGAAGCAAAGGGTAAAAGACAATGGGAAGTAGCAATGAAGGAAGAATTTGATGCTCTTGAAGAGAACAAAACTTGGGAACTTGTTCCAAAGCCTAATGGTAAGAAAGTGATTGGAAATAAATGGGTTTACAAAGTTAAAAAGCATGCAGATGGAACTATAGCCAGGTACAAAGCCAGATTGGTGGTTAAAGGCTATGCTCAAACATTTGGCATAGATTATGATGAGACATTCAGTCCTGTAGCAAAGATGTCAACCATAAGGACAATCATTGCCATTGCAGCATCAAAAGGATGGACATTGAGTCAATTGGACATTAAGAATGCATTTTTGAATGGATATATATCAGATGAGGTTTACATGGAGCAACCTCAAGGGTTTGCAGATCATAAGTTTCCAAATTATGTTTGCAGGTTGAGAAGAGCTCTTTATGGGTTGAAGCAAGCTCCAAGAGCTTGGAATTATAGACTTGTAAAGTATCTTAATGATCTTGGATATCAAAGTTCAAAGGCAGATGCAAGCCTACTTATCAAAAGAACAGATGAAGGTATGATCTACATTTGTATATATGTAGATGATATTATAATTATAGGTACCTCAAATGAAGGAATCAAGGAGGTGAAGAAGCTACTTGAGAAGGAATTTAAGATAAGTGATCTAGGAAAATTGTCATATTTTCTTGGAATGGAAATCACTTATGCAGAGCATGGTATTTATGTATCACAAGAAAGGTATCTCTTGAATCTTCTAAAGAAGTTTAACATGGAGAATTGCAGAGAGGCATCTACACCATTGGAGGTCAATCATAAACTCAGTAGATATGATGGAGCAGAATTCAAAGACATGAGGAAGTATCAATCTTTAGTGGGAAGTTTGATTTATGCAACTCTAACAAGGCCTGATCTTAGTTATGCAGTTGGTGTTCTTTCTCAATTCATGCATTGTCCAAAGGATCCACATTGGATTGCAGGTCAAAGAGTCCTTAGATATATCAAAGGGACTTTGAAAGAAAGATTGTATTATCCTTTTACATCAGATATAAGGTTGAGAGCCTATAGTGATTCAGATTGGGCAGGAAGTCAAGATGACAGAAGGTCTACTCATGGCTACATGATATACATTGGAGATAAGCTTGTGAGTTGGTGTTCAAAGAAACAACACACAGTGGCCTTATCATCAACAGAAGCTGAATACAAAGGACTTGTGGAAGCAGCAAAAGAAGTAATATGGATGCAGACATTATTCAAAAGCTTGGGAATTGATCAAGGTATACCCATCATTCATGGAGATAACATGAGTTCTTTATATCTTGCAGCAAATCCTGTATTTCATGCAAGGACAAAGCACATAGAGATACAGTATCATTTTCTCAGAGAAAATGTAATGGAGAAAGAGATTGAAGTGGTGTACACTTCTACAAAAGATCAGATTGCAGATATTATGACAAAAAGCTTGGATGGAGTAAAGACAAATAGGTTCAAGGAGATGGCAGGAATAAAAGAGAAGAAGATTATGTGAAGAAGTCAAATTATGCTAATTAGTGATTGAGGGGGAGCTGTTGGGGCTTCACTCACTAATTAGGCATGGATATATGAAGACATATAGAGACATATGATGGAGGAAAGAAGAAGTGAAGGAAAGACCTACAGAAAATCAAGCCTAAGTGAAGGGACAATTTCACTATTGTAAATTAGTGCAAAATTAGAGTCTAGATTTGTATTTGATCTTTAGAACTTACGAGTTCAAGTCTAGAAGGATGTAAACTTTAGGTATATAAGTTAATTTGAGTCAGAAACATGTAGGAGAGAACTCAATTTTGTAATCTGAGTGAGTAGGGAAAAGTCGTGTAATTTTCTGAGAGAGATGGTGAGAGAAAACTTCTGAGTCTGAGAGAGTTTTCCATGGCTGTGAGCAAAATTAGGCCAAGCCATTTTGTACACATCTTCTCTGATAATCAACACATGTTTGTGTAGAAGGATTGAGTTTAATTCCTCTTGTACATTGAGTTTCAAGTCATTTCATATGACTGTATAAGGTAGTTGACAGTTACGACTTTTCTGGCGCACATTTGACTGATCTTCTTAAGGTCAGATCTCGAAGCATGGTGTAAAGTTTTTGGTAAGTGATAGCTCGTTTGAAAGCTATTATCCTTAACTACATTTGGTCAAAAGATCTTTGAGAAACGGGACGCGTACTCAGAGAAATCAGCTTAAGAGTGGAGGTATGTCAAATCGATGAAGTCAATTTCTAGTTTTCAGACATAGTGGAAAGTTTGGTACAAAATCAGAAGATTTTGGAGTTATTGCTTGAAAGTTTTGCTTGTTATGTGTTACTAAACATTAGCAAGAACCTTTCTTAGCAAATGATCAGAAGAATTTGCAAAGATCAAGTTAATACAGGTCAGATTGAAAGTTTAAAGAAGAGGCGCAGATTTCTGTGAAGTGAAATTTTTGATTTTCACTAAGTTCAGAGTTGAAGGTTCATATTTAGAGGTTTGCTAAGCTAATGATGGTTATGGAGGTCTTCTAATACCACATTAGTTTAGTTCTTGTGGTGTTTCACACACCAACAAGTGGTATCAGAGGAGATAAGGTCCTCGAGACTAAAGGAATAGCAGATACAAGAAGAATTGAAGAGTTCTTTATCAAAGAAGGAGGAAGCTGAGGTGCTCAACAACCAAAAGTCATCAGAAGAGTGTTTCGAAGTTACTTCCAAGGGTAAAGGTCTACAAAAGGTACCATTCTTTAACCTTACACTTACAGGTTGAAGCAGAAGCAAGGATACCATGGCAGATCATGTGTCCATTGACAAATTGGACAGAGATAACTATCCTGCTTGGGTAATGAGGATGGAGGCCTTACTTATGAGTAAGGACCTAATGGTATATGTGACAGGTGAAGAGGAGAAGCCTAAATTTGAAGATGAAAGTCATCCAAGAAAGGAAGAGCTAGAAGCTTTGAAGCTATGGCAGAAGAGAGATGCAAGTGCAAGAGCTTATATATACAATACTATTACAGATCATTTGTTGCCACATATCAGAGGTTTAGAAACAGCTGAAGATGTTTGGAATGCTTTGGAAGACCACTTCCAAAACACTACTAAAGCTAGGAAAGCTAGCTTATGGTCAGAATTCACCACATTCAAGAAAAAGCAGAATCAAAGCATTAGTGATTATGTCACTAAGATGAAGGACTTGGCAGATAGCCTTGGATCTATTGATGAGGATATTGAAGATCATAGGTTGATAGCACAATTACTTGCAGGGTTAAGAGGTGATGAGAGGTGGAAGCCCTTTGTACTTTCAACAGAACTCTCATTAAACCATTATGTGCCAGAACTGAATCAATTACTTGGATTGATGCTCACATTTGAGCAAGACTTGAAGTCAGATGGAGACAAAGGTCAAAGTTCTGCAATGTATGTGAAGAATAAAAAGAAATGAGATAAAGGCAAGGCAAAGGATGAAGAAGAGTCAACAACTCAAGCAAATTATACAAGAGGAAGAGGTTTTGGCAGAAGTAAAGGTCGAGGAAATGGAAGAGGTAGAGGTAATCAGAACAATAACAAGAAGACATGTTGGATTTGTGGATTGAGCAATCATCTAGCATATGATTGTTGGCATAATCAACAAGGAGCAAGTCAAAATCAGAACAACAATGGCAGAGGAAGAGGTGGAAGGTTTCAGAATCAATTTCAAAGAGGAAGACATAATTCAAGAGGAAGTTTTGGTAGAGGTGGTGGAAGAAATTGGAATCAGAACCAATCATACAACACCACATATTACAATTATGCAAATGATACACATAATGACAACCATACAACATTGATGATGAATTCAATAAGTTCATCAGAGAAGGAGGATCTCAAGGTATTTTATATTGATACTGGTTGTTCAAATCATTTGTCAGGTAATATAGAATTGTTGTCAGAATTGGAAGAAGGCAATTCAAGTCATACAGTACAAACAGGTGATAATACAAAACATAATGTGCATTCAATTGGAAAAGTGAAGTGCAGGAGTGGAGCTGATTTATTAACAAATGTTTTGTATGTTCCAACAATACCAAAGAATCTAATTAGTGTTGGACAAATAGTGGAAAAAGGTTTTCAAGTCAGATTTACAAATGAAGGGGTATTTGTTGAAGATCCAGAGGATGCATACAAACCCATTGTTTGTGGTAAGAAGGAAGGTAGACTTTTTACTCTCAAAGTGCAAGGAAATGTTGGTCAAGCCCTAATCACACATGGTGATGAAGTAATTACAGAATTAGATCTTTGGCATAAAAGATTGGGACATTTCAATGAAAGAGGAATCAAAACTATGGTGGAGAACCAATCTGTATTGGGACTACCAAATGTGAAGAATCAACATATGATATACAAGTGTGAAGCTTGTCAGATGGGAAAAGCTCATAGACAACCATTTCAGAAGAAAGGTTTCAAGCATGATGGTTTGCTTGAACTCATACATACAGATGTATGGGGGCCAACAAAAGAAGGTTCAATAAATGGATCTAGGTATTATGTTTTGTTTATTGATGATGCTACAAGGTGGATAACCCTTTATGTTCTAAAGGAAAGGTCAGAAG
>CM035435.1:109039595-109044595 GCA_020310875.1 Ceratopteris richardii
CTACAAGTCCTTTATATTCTGCTTCTGTTGACGATAACGCCACTGTGTGTTGTTTCTTCGAACACCAACTTACTAGATCATCTCCTACGTATATCATATACCCATGTGTTGATCTTCTGTCATCTTGACTTCCTGCCCAGTGTGAGTCATTGTATGCTCTCAGCTTTATATCTGACGTAAAAGGATAATATAATCCTTCCTTTATAGTTCTTTTGATATATCTAAGAACTCTCTGTCCTGCAACCCAATGTTGATCTCTCGGACAATGCATGAACTGTGAGAGAACTCCTACTACATAGCTAAGATCCGGTCGTGTTAGTGTAGCGTAGATTAAGCTTCCCACCAATGACTGATATTTCCTCATATCTTTAAACTCTGCACCACTGTATTTGCTGAGTTTATGATTTGCTTCAAGCGGTGTTGAAGCTTCTCTGCAATTCTCCATGTTAAACTTCTTCAGTAAGTTTAGGAGATACCTTTCTTGTGTAACATATACACCATGATCTGTGTATGTGATTTCCATTCCAAGAAAGTATGATAACTTTCCTAGATCACTGATCTGAAACTCCTTTTCGAGTAATCTATTTACTTCTTTAATTCCTTCATCTGACGTACCTGTGATTATAATGTCGTCTACATAGATGCAAATGTAGATCATACCTTCTTCTGTTCTCTTGATGAGTAGACTTGCATCTGCCTTTCAACTTTGGTATCCAAGTTCATTGAGATATTTCACAAGTCTGTAATTCCAAGCTCTTGGAGCTTGCTTTAGTCCGTAAAGTGCTTTTCTTAATCTGCAAACAAAATTTGGGTATCTGGAACTTACAAACCCTTCCGGTTGTTCCATGTAGAATTCATCTGATATATATCCATTCAGAAATGTGTTCTTTATATCTAGCTGACTTAGCTTCCATCCTTTTGATGCTACTATAACAATCACTGTCCTTATGGTTGACATCTTTGCCACCGGACTAAACGTCTCATCGTAATCTATGCCATGCGTCTGAGCATAGCCCTTGATAACCAGTCTAGTTTTGTGTTTGGCTATCCTTCCATCTGCAAGTTTCTTAACTTTGAAAACCCATTTATTTTCGATTACTTTCTTACCATTTGGTTTCGGAACAAGTTCCCATGTCTTGTTCTCCTCCAGTGCGCTGAACTCTTCTTCCATTGCTTCTTCCCAGTGCTTCTTGCCTTTAGCTTCATCATAGTTCTGATGTTCTTCATAATCTTTGACCATATATGCATAATTCTTCTGAGTTATGTACGAAGTATCATAGGAATACCTTTCTGGTTGTTTCCTTACCCTGTTTGACCTTCTTGGTTCAAACTCTTCATGTGTATCTGAATACACGTCTTCATCAAATCCCTGTTCATCTCCATTTCTTATACCTCATCCGATCCTAGACGTACTTGCCTACATATGATCTTCATCTCTATTTACCTGCACGCTTGATTTCCCTTTTTCTTTCCTTCTTACATCTTCTTCAAATTCTTCCATTGTATGACTTTGATCTGTATATCAGCTCTTCTGTTCATCAAATGTAACATCTCTGGAAACAGTAAACTGTTTTGTTAGAGGACTCCATAACCTGTAGCCCATCTGCTTTTCATCATATCCGACGAACACATATTTCTCTGAAGTTTTGGTTCAAGCTTATGTCTGAGTTGTGATGGTACATAATCGTAAGCTATTGATCCAAACACTTTGCAATGATCAAGTGTTGGTTTCTTTCCCCACCAAGCTTCGTATGGGGTCATTCCATCTAATGCCGTACATGGTAATATGTTTACCAAGTATGTAGCTATATTTACAGCTTTAGCCCAAAGATAATTTCGACAATCCTTTTCCTTTAGCATAGCTCATGCAAACTCAACTAGAGTTCGGTTCCTTCTTTCTGCTACACCATTTTGTTGTGGTGTATACCTGCAAGTTATTTCTCTCTTAATACCTGCATTCCAAAGATAATCATTGAACTCTCGAGAGAAGTATTCTCCCCCTCCATCAGACCTCACTCTCTTAAGCTTCTGACCTGTGAGTCTTTCAGCATATGCATGAAAATGTTTGAAGGCTCCAAACACTTCTGATTTCTCTTTCAAAACGTATAACGTTATCCATCTTGTAGCATCATCAATGAATAAAACATAATACCTTGAGCCGCTTATTGATCCTTCTTTCGTTGGACCCCATACATCTGTATGAATGAGTTCAAGTACTCCGTCATGTTTGAATCTTTTCTTCTGGAAAGGTAACCTGTGGGCTTTTCCCATTTGACATGCTTCGCACTTATGAATCATATGTTGGTTCTGTACATTCCGTAATCCCAGTACTGACTGATTTGAAATCATAGCTTTAATTCCTTTTTCATTGAAATGACCTAATCTCTTATGCCAGAGATCAAGTTCTGTAATCACCTTTTCACCATGTGTGAGCAACGCTTGGCCGATGTTCCCTTGTACTCTTAAAGTAAAGAGTCTACCTTCTTTCTTACCAGAAACGACCTGATGATATCCATTGTCGGGATCTTCTACAAATACTCCTTCATTTGTAAATCTCACCTGAAAACATTTCTCAACTATCTGTCCCACACTAATTAAATTTTTCGGTATGGTCGAAACATACAAAACATTGGTTAGCAAATCTGCTCCACTCTTACATTTCACTTTTCCAATTGAATGTACACTGTGTCTCGTATTGTCACCTGTTTGAATAGTATGACTGGAACTACCTTTTTCCAATTCTGACATCAGTTCTATATTTCCTGACAAGTGATTAGAACATCCAGAATCAATGTAAAATACCTTTAGGTCTTCATTAGTTGATGTGCTGATTGAGTTCATCATCAACGATGTATGACTTTCATTCTATGTGTCATTTGCGTAGTTGTTGTAGGTGGTGTTGTAGGATTGATTCTGTCCCCAGCTTCTTGCTCCACCTCTACCATAGCCTCCTCTTTGATTCTGTCTTCCTCTTTGAAAATTATTCTGATATCTTCCGCTTCTGCCTCTGCTATTACTGTTCTGATTTTGATTTGATCCTTGTTGATTGTGCCAGTAATCATGAGCCAGATGATTACTTAATCCATAGATCCAGCAAGCCTTCTTGTTGATATTCTGACTACCTCTTCCTCTTCCAAAACCTCTTGCTCTTCCTCTGTCGGTGCCTTTACCTCTTGCATAATAAGCCTGAGAACTCGACTCTTCTTCGTCTTTTGACTTACCTTTGTCTGCTTTCTTCTTGTTCTTCATGTACATTGCAGAACTTTGTCCTTGATCTGCATCTCCTTTCAGGTCTTGCTCATATGTCAGCATCAAACCAAGCAACTGATTAAAATCTGGTACAAAATGATTTAAAGATAGTTCAGTCGAGAGTACGAAAGGTTTCCACCTTTCATCTCCTCTCAAACCTGTTAGCAATTGTGCTATCAATCTGTGATCTTCGACATCTTCATTTATGGATCCAAGACTATCTGCTAGATCCTTCATCTTAGTGACATAGTCACTAATGCTTTGATTCGACTTCTTTTTAAACGTTGTGAATTCGGACCATAAGCTAGCCTTCCTAGCTTTCGTAGTATTTTGGAAATGATCTTCCAACGCACTCCATATGTCCTCCGCTTTCTCCAGGCCTCTAATGTGCGGTAGTAGATGGTCTGAAACGGTATTATAAATGTAAGCTCTTGCCGTTGCATCTTTCTTCTGCCACAGCTTCAAGGCTTCTAATTCTTCTTTTTCTGGTTGACTATCATCTTCGAAGGTCGGCTTCTTTTTCTCTCCGGTCACATACATCATTAAGTCCTTACTCATAAGTAAGGCTTCCATGCACATTA
The DNA here is from genome assembly GCA_020310875.1 of Ceratopteris richardii. Taxonomy (NCBI): domain Eukaryota; kingdom Viridiplantae; phylum Streptophyta; class Polypodiopsida; order Polypodiales; family Pteridaceae; genus Ceratopteris; species Ceratopteris richardii. The sequence continues at coordinate 109,043,426 of CM035435.1, forward strand.
CCCATGCGGGATAATTATCTCTGTCCAATTTATCAATTTGGACATGATCTGCCATGATCTTCTTGTTTATGTTACTTCCGGTGACCTTTTGAGAATCTTTCTTCTCTTCAAAATCTTTCTCGTTCTGTAACCACTTGTGTGGTTAACCGGCTCTGATACCACTTGTTGGTGATTAACTTTTGCTCTAATACCAATCTGTTGGGGATCTCACCTCTCTGAGACCACTTCTTGATGGCTGTCGTGGCAAATGCTTGAACCTTGATAAGCCTGCGGAAATCGCCGCACCATCGAAAAGATGCTAAGCTAGAGTGATATTAGAACACCTCTATAATCAGCAGTAGCTCAACACAGTTATTGTCACTCAACATATAAGACTGCGTTTTGAATTCACTGAAAAAATTCACTGGAACTTCACCGAACTGTCACCAGAGTGACACCGTTATTATACCGGAATCCTACCGGAATCAACCCTTATTCTGTTTGTAATTACTTCAAGTGAATATACATGAAGTAAGGAAGTGATGCGTGAACTTCCTTCACTGAGTGAACACTTTCTGAAGTTTAAGGAAAAACTTCTCCGGTTCAGAATGTCTCTTTCCGGTCAGACTTGGTACTATGTGTACATATCCATTTCACCGAAATCCTTGATGAACTGATAGTAGAGATGTCTAGCTATAAGATAAGCTATCTCTCATACAAAACCTTAATTCATTCTACAAGATATACTTCGTTGTTCTACTGGAAAACACGTTTTCTGAGAAAACTATAATTGACCGAAAATGCATTTACTGAGATAACTGTAATTGACCGAAACATCTATTTACTAAGAGAGTACCGGGAGACACGTTTACTGAACGAACTGTAACTGTTAACGAACTTTCTACCGTAACATGAAAATACTCAGAGTTCTTCACATACGAACAGTGCGCGCAAACTTCCACATGAACATGTGTTTTCTATCAGAGAAGATGTGTACAAATTAGCTTGGCCTCTTCTTACTCAAGCTATGGAAACTCTCCTACACTGAGTAGTTTCTCTTTACCATCTCTCTCAGATGAATACTTGACGTTTCAGGTTTCTGTTATTCATCTGTACATATGTGATCTCTGGCGTCTTCTAAAAACTCTCTCTCTCTGTTTTTTCTCCCTTCTTTTTCCTTGACCTCTATAT
>CM035435.1:109649595-109862095 GCA_020310875.1 Ceratopteris richardii
TAAACTAATCTACGACTCTAATCTCGAGACGGAAACAGAGCGAGCTCAGGAGCCACAAACCCATACAACAACGTCAGCCCCCACCCGACCGCAAGTTGTAGAAGTTGACGTAGACGAACAAGAGACCGAACAAGAGGAAGGAGCATACGAAGAACAAGAGTATGATGAACTTTCAGAGTTAGCAAGTGCCCCCGCGTATTCGGCACAAATAAAAAGACTATATCGAACCATGCAGCTAGTTCAAGAACAACATAAAATGTCACTGGAAGCAGGCAAGAAACTCATGAACCAATTGCTGGCAGAGGAAGGTGTGGATGATATGTTCATCCAGTCCATCAACCTACATGCGGATGCAGTAGGATTGGATGAGGCCATTCATGAGGCAATGGCCTACATTCACCGATTTGAGAAAAGGGTTCCCGCCCGTCCCATGAGGTCTGGGAAACAAATTCATATCAACGTATCAACACCAGTGGATACAACGCAAGCAGACGAACATCAGGAAGCACCACTGTCACCACCCTCACCACCTCTCACTACACAACTCACTCCACCACATGACACTATCACCACCACGTCCACTACCACCACAATCGTCATGGGAATTCCACTCTCTCCGGGAATCCAATTCGGGGGAGTCACCATGCCCATTTTCACCACTCTCTTCACTAACGTCACATCCACCCCACCCACGATCCCCATTTACACGGTCACTCAAACATTTGACACTATGGAAACATCTCCTGCCACTGCACCGCTCCCTCCCCCCATGCCACCTCCATCTCCCATACCCCCTCCACCCACATCTCCACTTGCATCCACATCATTCACAACTTCCTTTCCCGCCCCCATTCCCCCTGCATCTTCACCCCTCCCTGCATTATTTAATGTAAATAGTATATTTCTAGCATTAAATCAATGTGTATATCAGCTTCAGAATGAGTACAGAGCTCTTGACGACCGGTATCAACAACTGACAACAAATCACCAGAACTTACAAAGGCAACTTACAATTCTTGAAGAGGAAAATGCAGATGTGAATCAACGTTATACAACGCTTGAGCAGGCTCACCAAACACTACTGGAGGCACCCCAACCATCGAAAGAATCAGGTGTCAAACAACTAGAAGCCTTGCTCGAAGTATACCAGGCCGATAACCTACGAGTCAGACATAACTTGGCGCTACTCAAGAAACATATGGCCACGGCATTTGAAGAGAACAAGAGACTGCAAAAACAAAATGAAGAGAATCTGGAAGCGGCAATGGAAGGCTCTCCCCACGAGATAGATCCAGAGCAGTTCAAAGCAGTTCCCTCGGAGACGATGAAAACCATTTTGGAAAGCTATGCAGATCTCCTGGAAGCCCATGATGACTTGGAAAGAGAACGTGACACACTACGGAGCAGACTTAAGGAACAGGAAGAACAACCGACGAGTGTCCCATCAACCTCTACCTCAGACGAGGTAAAGGCCTTAACTGAGCAGGTGGCAGAATTACAAAAGAGGTTACTGACATACGAGAGGCAGCCCTCTCCAGTAGTAGAACCAGAGCCAGAAGAGTTGGTCCCTATTGAGGTAGATGATTCGTACGAAGAATCGTATGTTCCTATGCCGATGCCAGGAGGGCAACGAACCTCAGAGGGACTAGACACCTTGGAAGTGGAAGCACCCGAGTGGCTTCAGACACTGGAAAAGACAGCGAACACCCACGAAGAAAGGGTGGCCATTCAGATCCAATCACTAGCAAACCTACAAGAAACTGTCATAAAGTCAGAATATTTCAGAAGCATGTCTCATCATAGATGGATCTGTGAAGAGATGGATAGGTATGTGCTTGAAGATGAAGAGGTGTTGCAAAATCCTTGATCTACACTAGGCAAATGAACTCCAGGAGTATATGGTGGGCCCTTTTAGCTTGCCAATGGATGTATTAGACACCCTATGTACCTTGGAATATCACTCTCAAAAAGATAGATCAAAATAGATAAGTTGGAGTTAGCTCAGAGGTGAAAACTTGCTATTCTTGGTTCATACACCTGCCCAGTGTTTTACATAATTCTCTGAGCACAGCAGCAATTAGCTCAATTCCTCTTGGGGAAGTCTAGGCAACTTAATGAGCTAACTTTCAAGAGTAATCTCATAAAAAATAATGAACCACACACTGAGAATGAGTTTTAACAAGTGATGACATCATCCCGATTTTCACGGGCTGCTACAGAAATAGACCAGTGAGCAGAAAAATCACCATAACTCAAAATGTAGAAATCCAATGATTATGAAAATTTGTATGGTTATACTAGACAGTAAGATGAATCCAACAAGATTTAAATCACTGAATTTGGATAAGTAACCACTGAGAAACACCTCTGACAAGATGAGTGAAAAAGTCGGGTACCTGACAGAGAGGTGAAGATGAACAGAGCCTGTTGACTTCAAATGAACATAACTGAAGATTGCAACATCCAAATGACATGAAAATTTATGAGCATATAGTAGACTTATAGAGCTAACTTTACCAAGTTAAATCACTGAAAATGATGCACCAAGCTTAGAGAAAACATCTCTGCAAGCTGACTGAGAAAAACTGAGAGTAATGGCAGTGAGTACTACACTTCACAAGAACATGGAAAGATGAACTCAAATAATCATGAAAATGAAAGTATATTGCTTGTACAATACAATGACTTACTGATACATATGTGTGCCTTGTAATCACACCTTGATATGGCATAAAGCTCAGCTCTTGGAGGTCTTCACATAGGTCTCTCTTACCACGACTAAAAACTGCCATCTATTTATAGTTGAGTTTGGGAGGCTAATTTCCCTCAATCACTCTCCAATCAATCAATGATTGATTTGATTCTCTACCTACCACAAATCACGAATTCGTGGCTCCTCTTTCCATTCTTGATCAAGTGGACTCAACCACTTAAGATTCTCTTACTTTTACATTAAGTAAACTCTTCAAAAGTTACAAGAGGTAGTTCACAAGTGAACTTTACATAGTCTTGTTTTTAAAGCTTCTTCTAAGACTTTGTGAGACTCAAGCCAATACTTAGGCTTGTCATAGACTTGCTCCAACAGCTCCCCCTCAAGCCAAGTATGCTTGAGGTCTTCAATCTTCCAAGATTACCTGCAAACCTATCATAGCCTTGAATTTGCAAAGCTTTGTACCATCCAATGCTTTGGTTAGAATATCTGCACATTGTTGATGAGTGGACACATATGATATTTGAATCTCTTTGCTTAGAACCTTCTCTCGTACATAGTGATAATGACTTCAATATGTTTAGTCCTTGCATGAAAAATAGGATTAGCAGCCAAGTGAATAGAACTCATATTGTCACCAAAAATAGTTGGAGTTCCAAACTCCAATCCAAGATCTTTGAACAATGTCTTCATCCACATAGCTTCTTGTACACCAAAAATAGTTGGAGTTCCAAACTCCAATCCAAGATCTTTGAACAATGTCTTCATCCACATAGCTATGGCAAGACCTCTATATTCAGCTTCAGTAGAAGAGAGAGCAATTGTGGGTTGCTTCTTGGATGACCATGAAATAAGCTTTGAACCTGCAAAGGTAAGATAACCTGAAGTGCTCCTTCTATCTTCCTTGGAGCCAGCCCAATCTGCATCAGAAAATAGCTTCAAACCTAAATCAGATACATAAGGATAATAAAGTCCTTCATTTATGGTTCCTTTGAGATACTTGAGAATCCTTTTGGCAGCATCCATATGTGGTTTCCTTGGTGTGTGCATAAATTGGCTTAGCACACTCACACTGTAACATATATCTACTCTTGTCAATGTGGCATAGTTGAGACTACCCACTAGACTTTGATATGATGTGATGTCCTCTATGAGTTCACCTTCATGTGAGTTCAATTTGTGATTGACCTCCATTGGAGTACCTGCAATCTTACAATCTTGCATCTTGAATTTTGCCAACATGTCCTTAATGTACTTTCTTTGAGTGAGAAACAAACCATGATCTTTGTAGACAACTTCCAAACCTAGGAAGTAGGTAAGTGAACCCAAATCACTTATCTTGAACTCTTCTCTCATCTGATCTTTGATCTTCTTCATACCATCTGCATCATTTCCTGTCAATATAATATCATCTACATATACACATAGGTAGATGACCTCGGAATTACTCTTTTTAATAAAGAGTGAAGGATCTGCCTTGCTTGGTTGAAAGCCTTTGTCCTGCAAGAATGAAACAAGCCTGAAATTCCAAGCTCTTGGAGCTTGCTTGAGACCATACAATGCTTTCTTAAGTTTACACACATAATCAGGATAAACTTGATTCTCAAAACCAGGTGGTTGTGCCATATATACCTCTTCTGTTATCCAACCATTCAAGAATGCATTCTTTACATCTAGTTGAAGTATCTTCCAATTCTTGGAAGAGGCAATACTAAGCAAAACCCTAATAGTAGGCATCTTTGCCACAGGAGAGAAGGTCTCCTCATAATCAATTCCCTGAGTTTGTGCAAAGCCTTTTGCCACAAGCCTTGCCTTATACCTGTTAATTGAACCATCAGAATTCTTCTTGAGTTTATGGACCCATCTTGAGCCTATTACCTTCATGGATGAAGTCTTGGGCACCAAATCCCAAGTGTTGTTTTCCTCAAGTGCTTCAATCTCTTCCTTCATTGCATGCTTCCATTCTGTTTTTGCTTTGGCCTCTTCGAATGATGATGGCTCCTCTTGGTTTATGTCCTGTGATATGTAGATAGAATGTTTAGTTACTAATGAGGTGTCAAACCCATACCTTTCTGGTTTTTTCTTTTCCCTCATAGATCTTCTTAGGCCATGATGTGATGATTCTTCTTCATGTCCAAGTTCCTGCAATTTTGCTTTACCTTTAGACTTCCATGCTTTGATCTTTTCCATGTGAGATTCTTCATCATCCTCTGAGGTGTCTTGTTCTTCAATCTTTGGTTGTTCTCTACCAAGCTTTGGAAAATCTTCTTCAAGATTATATGGTAAATTGACCTTCCTGCATGAATCTTCATACCATGAATTGTTCTCATCACAAACTACATCTCTGCTTACCAAGAATCCTTTGTTGGTAGGGTTGTATAACCTGTAGCCCTTTTGATTGTTGTCATATCCAATAAATACACACTTTTCTGCCTTTGGATCCATCTTGCCTCTAACCTGTGAAGGAACATGAGCAAAAGCAATACATCCAAAAATTTTACAATGATCTAAGCTTGGTCTTCTTCCATTCCAAGCCTCATATGGAGTCATCCCATCAAGGGATTTTGAAGGCAACCTGTTAATCAAGTAAGTGGCTGTAGATACAGCCTCAGCCCATAAGTAATTAGGTAAATGCTTTTCATTTAACATAGACCTTGCAGCTTCAACAATTGTCCTATTCCTCCTTTCTGCCACTCCATTTTGCTCAGGAGTGTACCTTGTAGTTACCTCTCTTTTGATTCCTCTTTCTTGAAGAAAAGAATCAAACTCATGGGAGAAATATTCTCCCCCTCCATCTGACCTTAGCCTTTTTAGTGATTTACCTGTTTGATTCTCCACAAGAGCCAAATATCTTTTGAAACATGAAAAAACTTCATCTTTGTGTTTCATAAAGAATAGGATAGTCCATCTGCTGCAATCATCAATAAAGGAAACATAATACCTTGATCCAGATATTGAAGCTTCCTTGCTAGGTCCCCATACATCTGTATGAACCAACTCCAAGAGATCTCCATGCATATAACCTTTCTTCATGAATGGTAACCTGTGAGACTTTCCAAATTGACATGCACTGCACTTATAAATCATATGTTGTTTTGACAAATTAGGAAGTCCAAGTACACTTTGGTCCCTGCAGATTTGCTTTAATGACCTTTCACCAATATGTGCTAACCTTTTGTGCCATACTTCCAATTCTGTGAGTGTCTGACTACCATAATTAAAGAGAGCAATGTTTCTAGTGTCCTGTAATTCAAATGTGAACAATCTACCTGTCTTTTCACCTTTTGCAATTCTTCTGAATCCTTGACTTGGATCTTCAACAAATGCTCCTGCTTTTGTGAACCTGACTTGCAACCCTTTCTCTACTATCTGCCCAACACTTATCAAATTCTTTGTAATGGTAGGGACGTAGAGTACCTTACTGAGTAGGTTGATGTTTCCATCAGGTGCTTTGACATTGCCTATTTTCTCCACAGGATGTTTTGTATCATCTCCTGTTTGTACCTCATGCTTATTCCTTGGATCTTCTAAATCTGATAGGAGTGCCACATTTCCTGCCACATGATTTGAACAACCTGAATCTATGTAGAAAACATGCTCATCAGATTTACCTTGTGGCATAGCCATGTTCATGATCAATAATGAATCCTCTTTGTTTGAGTCTTCTGTGTAGTTATTGTAGTCTCTCCTTCCTTTGTAGCCTCCTTGATAGTTTGAATGATTGTAGTTGTTGTAGTTGCCATGGTAGTTGTTGAACCTTCCTCTTGAGTAGCCATAACTTCCTCTATTGTATCCTCTGCCTCTTTGATTCCTGGAATACCTAAAGCAATTTTCAGTTGTATGATTAGTTAATCCACAAATAGAACATGAGTTGGAGTCTTGGGATCTCCCCCTGCCTTGTCTACCTCCTCTTCCTCTACCTCTGCCATGTCTTCCTCTTCCTGCATAGTTAGCTTGATATGTACCTGCTTCATCATCCACTTTGTTTGCCTTTCCTTTGTTATCTTTGGACTTGCTTTTATCAGTGTATAAAGCTGAAGATTGATTACCTTTAGAGCTTTCTCCATTTTTGATAAGCTTTGCCTCTTGAGTAAGTAGTTGTCCAATGAGTGTGTTGAAATCAGGTACATGCATGTCCATGTACAAATCCATAGCTGTGGTGAATGCTTCCCACTTATCATCTGCCTTCAAGCCATTGATGACCTGCCTTACAATTTGCTCTTCATCTATTACCTCTCCAATGCTTCCCAACTGATCCGCTATGTCCTTGAGCTTTGTGACAAAATCAGTCACATTTTGTTTGGGAGCCTTCTTGAGAGTTGTGAAATCCAGCCATAGTTGATGCTTCCTAGCTTTGGTACTTGAAGAAAAGAAAGCTTCAAGTGCATCCCACACTTCCTGAGATGTCTTACAACTTCTAATGTGAGGCAACAAAAAATCTGAGATAGAGTTGAGGAGATAAGACCTTGCAAGTGCATCCTTGGAGCACCATGTGCTCAATCTTTCTTGCTCTTCTTGTGTTGGTTGACTTTTGTTCCTGAAACTTGGCATAACTTCATCTCCAGCCACATAACCATATAAACTTCTACCTTGGAGATAGGCTTCCATTCTTAATGACCAAGCTGAGTAGTTACCTCTGTCTAATTTGTCAATTGATGAAGGAAATCCATCTGCCATGTTGTCAAACCTTGCTCTGATACCACTGTGAAGAGATGGATAGGTATGTGCTTGAAGATGAAGAGGTGTTGCAAAATCCTTGATCTACACCAGCCAAATGAACTCCAGGAGTATATGGTGGGCCCTTTTAGCTTGCCAATGGATGTATTAGACACCCTATGTACCTTGGAATATCACTCTCAAAAAGATAGATCAAAACAGATAAGTTGGAGTTAGCTCAGAGGTGAAAACTTGCTCTTCTTGGTTCATACACCTGCCCAGTGTTTTACATAATTCTCTGAGCACAGCAGCAATTAGCTCAATTCCTCTTGGGGAAGTCTAGGAAACTTAAAGAGCTAAATTTCAAGAGTAATCTCATAAAAAATAATGAACCACACACTGAGAATGAGTTTTAACAAGTGATGACATCATCCCGATTTTCACGGGCTGCTACAGAAATAGACCAGTGAGCAGAAAAATCACCATAACTCAAAATGTAGAAATCCAATGATTATGAAAATTTCTATGGTTATACTAGATAGTGAGCTGAATCCAACAAGATTTAAATCACTGAATTTGGATAAGTAACCACTGAGAAACCCTCTGACAAGATGAGTGAAAAAGTCGAGTACCTGACAGAGAGGTGAAGATGAACAGACCCTGTTGACTTCAAATGAACATAACTGAAGATTGAAACATTCAAATGACATGAAAATTTATGAGCATATAGTAGACTTATAGAGCTAACTTTACCAAGTTAAATCACTGAAAATGATGCACCAAGCTCAGAGAAAACATCTCTGCAAGCTGACTGAGAAAAACTGAGAGTAATGGCAGTGAGTAGTACACTTCACAAGAACATGGAAAGATGAACTCAAATAATCATGAAAATGAAAGTATATTGCTTGTACAATACAATGACTTACTGATACATATGTGTGCCTTGTAATCACACCTTGATATGGCATAAAGCTCAGCTCTTGGAGGTCTTCACATAGGTCTCTCTTACCACGACTAAAAACTGCCATCTATTTATAGTTGAGTTTGGGAGGCTAACTTCCCTCAATCACTCTCCAATCAATCAATGATTGATTTGATTCTCTACCTACCACAAATCACGAATTCGTGGCTCCTCTTTCCATTCTTGATCAAGTGGACTCAACCACTTAAGATTCTCTTACTTTTACATGAAGTAAACTCTTCAAAAGTTACAAGAGGTAGTTCACAAGTGAACTTTACATAGTCTTGTTTTTAAAGCTTCTTCTAAGACTTTGTGAAACTCAAGCCAATACTTAGGCTTGTCATAGACTTGCTCCAACAGGATCGGCACCAATAATGACCAATATGTGCCATACTGCATACTTTTGGCCGATTACAACGTCGAGATTCAACGACAATGCGGCAAGCCTCCCACATTTGCTACACAATTTGGTCCAGATGATATACCGGAAAGTGCTAAGCGTGGGTCCATCCATCAACCCACCTGGAGGATCAGGCTTTTGGAAACATATATGGTCCGAACCTGGAATGATATGCCGTTGTTTATTAAATATAATCCTTGTTACGTTCCAGTTCTTCGAAGACGCACCTGGCCTGAATTCACTATTGCCGTCAGAGACATCAAAGCCTGCGCAAAATGGTTAAATTACGTTTATCTAGCACCTCCACGAGGACCCCCCACGGTGAACTACATGATTTCTACAATCCGTCACTGGAGCATTCGGCTATGCAATAATCCCGATGTGATGGCCTAGATGTGTATGAAAATATTTGAATTAATGCTGATCACTTTCAAGACGTTTAAGAACATTAAGGACCCCCACTTCTCAGGAGCAGGCTTCGTGATAGGAAACCAGGATCTGGTGTACGATATGAGATATGAGTACCACCCCATCAATTGAAGTAATATATGCTTGGCACGCCAGAATCAAGTACCTCCCAGCCTGCTTTAAACAGACATTTGAGGAGATGTTCATCACAGGATTCTGGGAATATCACTCCGAAATCTTTATACCCAGACCATCACATCTCCTCCAATTATTTGCTGTGGAGAGAACTATTCACTCAGAACAATTGAGGGTGCCTCATCCAGATGTTCCCGGACCTGTGAATTGGGATGATTTGCTCACAGATCTAGCACGTGGCTTACGACTAGAAGAACACCACCTAGCCTTCGATGTCGTCCAATATTATGTTCAAAAACCCTCTAGACAAGGGTCTGTCAGGGGCAACAGACGCGAGAGTGGGGGGGGTGTTGGCAGCAGTCGGGGAACCGAAGGAGCCACAAGACGAAGAGAGTCAGAGCGAAGGGACAGCACAAGCAGACATGGCAGTCAAAGAAGATCTAGCAAATAGGCCATCTAAATTTTTTAGACATCAAGGAGTTGAGCACACAAGAAGAAAGAGCAAGTAGGGAGCTCAAAGAGGTGTATGACAAATCAATAGAGAAAATCCCTACACAAATAGTGAGTTTAATCACTAAACACCATTGTAAATACCATTTCATATTTTTGTAGCTCCATTTTGTGCAAGCCAAGGAGTCCTTGAGCTTGAGGAGCTTTAGAAGTATCTACCTGCCAATTTTCGTATTTTTTAGATCTCGTTTGAGCCCTCAAATAAGCCCTGGAACCTAATTTTTAACTAGGCCGGACACTAGGTCTGGACAGGGCCAAAGCTAGTCAAAAACTATAAAAGGAGCTAGAGAGCTCATTTTTGAGGTTAGATTGTAATTGGAATGAATTTGTAAGAGCTTTTTGAAAGTAATCTAAAAACTCCATTGCTTCCCACTCCTTGTCTTGCCGTGTGTGCGCGTGTGTGTGTATGTGTGTGCATGCTTGTGTGCTTCTCACTCACGCACTTGTGCCTCCACTTGCTCGAGGTCTTCATACCATCCTCACGTCTTCCCGGATTGACATTAAAGGAGGTGCTACTCATCACTGAGCTACAATCATGGCACCACACACTCTCTTAATTCTTCTAAGACTAGTCATATGGAAGAAGATGTATGTGTCAAAAGCTTTATGATGCAGAAGGAGTCAATCGTGGAAGAACAAGTTCGAAGGCGGGTGGATCTTTCTTCTTCTCCAAAGAATCAAGTAGCCACAGTAGTGAGTCCACCACACAGGCAAACACAACCGTTCATGACAACTGCTACATCAAGTAGAAAGACACCATTCGATAAGAAAGCAGTTCCGAGCATAAAGCGGATCTGGGTACGCAAAGGAGAGCAACCACTAGCCTTGCCCCCACAAATCCCATCCAGGCAAGCCAACCAGGCTAGAAGACGAAGGAAGCAGCTCGGATAGGCTCAATCACAAGGTATCCAACAAGTTTGGGTGCCTAAGAAATTAGCTGCAGCTCAACAAGGGCGATTACAGATGTGGGTACCTAAGAAGCTCTTACATCCACAACAACCTATGTTCTCCCACATGCAAAAGGTCTCAACAAAGAAGCCAAAAAGAGAAAAGGGTAAGAACCACGTACAGAGACCGAAAGAAGATCAAATAAGCTCTTCAACAATAGTAGGAAGACGTGCAAAAAGTATATGGGTTTGGAAGCCAAAAGTACAAGTAGCCTCCACCGAACCAAAGCGCCAACCACATTGGATACCACAGTTCAGAAAGCATCCAAAGAGGAAGACGCCTGAAGTGATCTCTACAGTGCCAAATGTTGTTCTAAAATGGACTCCAATAAGGAGGATTACATCAGTTCGAGACTCAATGGATACCTCCACCAAGGTCGGCATCAACCTCCACAAATAACATCGGAAGCCTCGACGAGCGACAACCATGTGCTCCTTGCACAACCTTGTCTTTTGCACCATTCAGGTCATGCATTTCCAAAGTATGCATTAATATAGGACCACATTACATGGCCATGCATAGACACATTTGAGAGTCCCATGCACAAGAGCACATTGACATATGTCAACTATTTTTTCTGATACTAACATATGTCTTCTTGTTTGGTTCCATTGTTCCTCCAAAAAAAAAAAAAAAAAAGGGAGAGGAAGCACTTGTTCCCAAGTTTGGCTCATGAAACATGAATGAGTCATGCTTAGTTGAAGGTGGAACATGAGTTTGGATAGAAGTGTGTCTCGGCCAGCAGATGATATAATTGTTGCCTTATCTGGTAGATGTCAGGAACTTGGCATGAACATGGCATGAACATGGCATCCACAACTATGGTTTCCTCTTACCATGGTAGGAGTGAAGAGCTGGAAGGTCCGCAACTTGAGTGGTGCATAACTATTGCATGTACGAGAGCATCCAGGGAGACATCTGCACGGGGTAGTTCTGGTACCCTGCAAATCTTTGTATGTATACTAGATGAGAAGACTCTTGCTTATGGTGAGTGTAGCTCAATGATGAGTAGCACCTCCTTTAATGTCAATCCGGGAAGACGTGAGGATGGTATGAAGACCTCGAGCAAGTGGCGGCACAAGTGCGTGAGTGAGAAGCACACTAGCATGCACACACATACACACACACGCGCACACACGGCAAGACAAAGAGTGAGAATCAATGGAGCTTTTAGATTACTTTCAAAATGCTCTTACAAGTTCGTTTCAATTACAATCTAACCTCAAAAATGAGCTCTCTAGCTCTTTTTATAGTTTTTGACTAGCTTTTGGCCCTGTCCAGACCTAGTGTCCGGCCTAGTTAAAAATTAGGTTCCAGGGCCAATTTGAGGGCTCAAACGGAGTCTAAAAAATACGAAAATTGATATGTAGGTACTTCTAAGGCTCCTCAAGCTCAAGGACTCCTTGGCTTGCACAAAATGGAGCTACAAAAATATGAAATGGTATTTACAATGATTGTTAGTGATAAGAATCACTGTTAAAAGATGTAGATTGGAAAAATTGAAGGGCCTATCTGCCAGATTTGCGTCGACTGCTTTGTCTACTTACTCCTTCACCTTGTTCTGACTCTCTCCGTTGGCTTCCTTGTCTAGTCAATCCTTGGGTGCCCTGGCTTCCTTGTCTAGTCAGTCCTTGGGTGCCCATACTGCTCTCAACACCCCCCCCTCTCTCGCGTCTGTCGTCCCTGACAGACCCTTGTTGCTGGGGGTGTTGGATGTAATATTCCACAACCTGAGTGGCAAGCTGATGTTCTTGTAAGCGTAGTCCTCTGGCCAAATCTGTCATCATACGATCCCAATCGATTGGTCCTGGAATGTCCGGATGTGGCAGACGTAACTGATCTGCATGGATCGCTTGTTCTACTGCGAATAGATGTAGCAAGTGTGTGGGTCTGGGAATGAAAATTTCGGAATTGTATTCCCAGAATCCCGTAGAGAACATTTCCTCAAATGTCTGCTTGAAGCATGCGGGCAAGTACTTTATTCGTGCATGCCAAGCAAAGATGATAGTGACCGAGGGGGTTTGGCTCATGTCGTAGACTAGATCCTTGTTGCCTTGAGCGAATCCAGGGGCGGAGATGTATGGAGCTTGGACATTCCAAAAGGTTTTAAAGACAATGGTCATGAGCTCGAATATCTTCATACACATTTTCGCTGCTATATCAGGTACATTATTTAGGCGTGCGGACCAGTGCCGAATGGTTGATATCATGTAGGCTACGGTTGGAGGCCCTCGAGGTGGAGCAAAATATGGATAGTTAACCCAAGCCGAGCACTCTTTATTGTTGCGTACCTTGATTGCAAATGCTTGCCAGGATCTGCGGCGTACCACTGGACAATAGCATGGATTATACTTGATATAGAGTGGCATGGTAGCCCAGGTACTCATCATCTCTGGGTAATCGGTGAGTAAACGTGCACGCCAATTAGGTTGGAAAATCGAGCCAGCACGTGCATCGGTCGGTAAATCCCCTATCTCAAATTGAGTAGCGAATGTGGGCTCCTTCCCTGTATGTCTTTTGACTTCTGCATTATAATCATGTAGTAAGACAAAGTAAGGCATGTATTGCGATTCTGATGTTGTGATTAACCGTTGATGGGATAATTGTTGAAAGTAGGAAGACCGAAGGACCGTTTCTTCCAGATTCGTGAGAGATTGCATTTGCACGGCCACACGATCATCATGTGTCTTACCCACTTTCTCGACCCTTCTGACCCAATCTGGAACTTGAATTTCTAACGTATCTTGTCCTTCTTCTGTAGTTCGACCACCAGGCGTCGGCATAGGCTCGTATGGCTCTTCGTAGCTGTCCTCGACGGGGATTTCCACTACTGTTTCAGGTTCTGGTTCTTCAATGGGCGAGGGTGGTCGTTCATATGGTAAGAGGCGTGCTTGGAGTTCTGCCACCTGTTTCCGAAGGGTCTCCAATTCTTCTGTAGATTGTTGCAAGATTACCGGCTCCGGTTGAGCAGTGGATACACTGGCTAACTGTTTCTTTAGATCGGCACATTCAGTCTCTAGTTTTTCATATGACTCTAGGAAATTTGCATGCTCCTCAAGTAAAATGCGGATGTCTTCTGATGGTACTGCTCTATATCTGGTAGGGCTAATGGTTGCTCCTACGGTTCCTTCCATAGCCGCTTCAAAGTTGTCTTGATTTTGTTGTTGAAGTCGTTTGTTCTCTTCTAGTGCTGCTGCCATATGCTTTCTTAGTAGTCCAATGTTGCGTCTGAGTGTAGCGTTAGATATCATTTGCGCTTGAAGCACTGTTTCTAGTTCCTTGACTGCTTGGTCATCTACAGTTGATGCCTTTGATTCCAATTTGGAGTGAGCCTGCTGTAGTGTGGTATGCTCGGTTAGGAGCGTCTGGTAGTCAGCTTCAAGAGTGGTGACTCTAACTTGCAGACGTTGAGATTCTGCCTGGAGGGCAGCAGTGCGTTCTTCCAATTGATGGTAGTCTTGTTGTAGCTGATGTGCACACTGAAGTAATGTGTTGAACGTGCTATTTACATTATGAGATGCAAGGGGAAAAGTTTGAAATGCAGGGGAGGAGGGATTGGGTAGGGGGGTAGTGAATGCTGTGTGTGCCAATGATGTGAGTGGTGAGGTGGGGGGTAGTGGAGGGGGAGAGGGTGGAATTGTGGGGAGAGGTGCTGTGGTGGGTGAAATGTCCATCGGGTCAGACAGAGTGGTGTGTATAGGGGCTACCATGTAGTTGGGTATGGTAGGTGAGGTGAGTGTGGTGTTCGTGTAAATTGATGTCGTTGCGAACAGCGGGGAAAGGTGCCTTTGAAACATTGGAGAGCGGAAGAACTGCTCCACAAAGGACGGGTATTGGGGTGATGAGGTCCGGTTGAAAGAGGTGTAGGGGCCAGCTGGGAAGTGAGGGTCATGGAATGGAGGTACTCGTATTGGGGGATAGGTCGGAAAACACAGGGTGCCTTCTGTGGGTGCTGGGTTTCCAACTACACTTGTAATTATGGGGTGGCCAGTCATGGGTTCAGAGGATAGATGGGTCGAAGTGTACAAGGGATTGGTGACGAAGGAGAAGAGGGTGTCTTGTGAAGTGGGTTCTCGAAAAGAGAATGATGTGAATGAGGATGGGTTATAAGTGAAGGTAGAGGTGATGACTGTCGTTTCTACCAAGGTGGGAGGTGGTGGTGGGGGTGGAGAAGGTGGTGATGGAGGACGCTGGGGTGAGATGGGTGATGTCTGAACGAAGGTTTCAGCGGAGAGGTCAGTGGTGGTTGTGGGAGTGGCTGTGGTCTCAATAGGTACTTCTGGTTCTGTGACGGGTATCCTGATAGTCTTACCTGCTCGTGGTAACGTGTCCACTCTGCGTTTGTCATACCTTACGGACTGGCGGACTGCGGTGTGGACAGCCTCTGGAACTCCTAAAGAGTCTGACACTAATTTGAGGGTGTCAATGAAATGTTGGTCCACTCCTTCATCTGATAGCATTTCTTGCATCAAAGCTTGACCTGATACCAGAGAGAGCTGATGCCTTTCTTGTACTGCTTTGATAGTGTCGTATAGCCTTCGTAGTTGAGCTGTATATGCAGGTGCACCTACAAGTTCTGGCACTTCTTGTTGCTCCTCTTGTTGCTCTTGATCATACTCCTCCTCATCATCCTCCTGTTCTTCATCTCCGTCATCTTCTTCCTCCACTTCAACAGGTGTGACAGGTGCTTGGGAGGTTGTGGCCTGCGTTTGTACATTCTCCGCTTGTTGTGCCTCTTCTGCCTCCAGCTCTACATCTTGTAATAGTTGTTCGAAGTCTTCATTAGTGAGTTCTTCTAAAGGTGCACCACTAGGAAATTCGAGATCCGTTGGGATGGGAGGGAATATCAAGGTGGAACCATCCGTGCTGCGTCTTGGAAGTCGGAGTGTGAATGGTCGGACTCTTCGGGGTGGCGGGGTGACGTCTGGTGTTAGGGTGGCTCCACGTGGTTGAGCACATGGAACTTGGACCGTGCCTCTCATCTTCTTAGAAGGGGGTCCAGTGGATGTCCTGCCTCGAAACTGATCTACCCGATTCCACATCAGGGCTCGTTGGATTGGAATGTCATAAGCCAAACACCTATAAATGATTCTTGTCAGAGCACAGCAACCATATAAAACCTGTTTCCGCGGCCAGCGTTTGTGAGCTAAGTGTATCTGATCAATTATCCAGTGGGGTAGGTTGATGGTGAGGCTCTGTGTCTCTGCCAGATACAGGCTAAACCAAATCTTTTTGTGCGGCATGGTGAATCTATCCTGCGCCGGGAAAGCAAAGTGTTGCATGCACATGCGAAGGTGTATTGCAATATTAGGCGTCATGGATACCATGTCCTTGAGTTTGGTGAGACTTCGATTCTTCATGTAGTCCGGTACTAGGGTTTCCTTCTCCGTAGGAATATGCATGCCGCGCATGTCCAGAGCTTCTCTCACCAAATTATTTGATAGCCTAAACCTCTTGAGCTCACTCCCCTTTGTCAGAGATGGAATCACAAATGAGCTTGCACCTTTTGGGTTCGGATTTGGAGTCAAGGTGTTGATGAGATAGTAGCATCGCATGAAGTCAGGTTTTGGGAGTCGGGCACTGAAATAGGCACTCAATCCGGCTTTTTCCCATATCGGACATAGACTTTCCACATTTTGTAACTTCTCAAATTCTCTTGTAAAGAAATGGTATCTGCCTTGCTTTCCATTGTAGTCCAACTCTGATTCCCATAGATACGTTCCTTCCCCCAAAGGTCCTGCTACCTCGGTAAACCAATGTGAAGTCTTTCCCACGGGCATGGTGTGGCCACGCGGAGGGTCCGCAATTGGTATGATTTTGACGGCCTGCAACTCTTCTGGTCTTTCAACTGTCTCAGGCAAAACGGGTAAACTGTCCAAGTCCACCACTTGCGGGTTTGTTTCTGTGTGAGAGCTAGTTCCTGCTGCCTCCGCCATGTTGAAAATGTCGCAGTTGATTCTGTGAGAATATATGAATAAACGTTAACATTGCAATGGACACAAAAATGACATGGTGTCCCTTGTTACAATATTAACTTAAAGTTCTGGAGTGGTTAGGGTTAATAAGTGCTCGGTGCTGGTGTGTGTAGTTAGGAGTTAGGTAGACCTAAGAGCTAAGCGAAATGATGTGAAGCGGTTAGTAGGTGGTCATGGATTTACAATAGGGTCAGGGGGTTTGTTACAAGTCTTGGGCTGCCAAATGTAGTGGATGGGTTTTACTCGTGGTTCCGTAGAGATTCTCGAGAGCTTTATAGGTGTGTCAGCTTGAACCTGAGGCCTTTTAGGGGCCCATTTACAACTGATTCTGTTCGTGTTCATGTGCCTTGGTGTTGAAAATGCGTGGATGTAGGCTGTGCGAGTGAATGGATCATGCTGTGTAGGGTGTGTTCTTGGTGTAGCTATCTGAGCCCGCAAACAAGCCTTAGGCACCCAAATTTGTCTTGATTGTGGGCTAGCCTTCATCGACTTTTTGGGCACCCAAATAGATTTCACGTTAGCAGAAGAATTTCCGGAAGACCGCTTATTAGTGACGTGTTGATGGTTACTAATAAGAGGCTTTGCCCGTGCTGTTGGCGTGGGTGCAACCGGGTGTTCGCCTTTTCGCACCCACACTTGGTTCACTTGTTGAGACATTCTGCTGCGCAGATTCTTTTGATGTCCGGCATAGGTAGTCCTCTGCTTCTTCCGCCTTTGCTCCACCTTTGGTTGTTGCATCCTTCTGGCCTTTGGAAAAGAAGGGAGTTCCTTTGCATCCCTGACTCCTTTTTTGCGAATATCATTCCTCTGCAACACATAGTTTTGGACAAGAACATCATGGTCAACTTCATGTGCACCCCTGGAGGGACCAGGAGTCTGTGCCTTTTCTAGTTCCTTGAGTGCTCCCTTATCCAACTCTATTGTAATTCGACTATGATTGACCCATACCTGAAGAAGTCCACTTCTTAGGTTTAAGTTGACTGCTTGGTCATAGATCCAGTCTTGACCCAAGACAAGAGGTTCAGTGAGATCCTCATCTTGACACACTAGTGCTTTAACTGTCATTGCCTCATCATGAATGTAGAGGGGAAGTTCCACCTCGCCCATGCAAGGGGTTTCCACGCCTCCCAATCCTATGAGATATGCTTCCACAGGATTGACAGTTAACTGTAACTCTTGACAGTAAGACACTCTAACAGCACTAGTGGCTGCACCTGAGTCAATCAAGGCCTTTACAGTCCTTGCACTCTTTTCTTGTCCTATTTCTAGGGTTACGAAAGGACGTCGATCAGTTATCCTAGGTGAGCTGGTTCCTGCGACTTCACACATTGCCATATGATATCCTTGATCTGCATAGTCATTTGTCCTAGGCTGCTCTCTACCTTGCCTTCGTAATTTCATCCTTCTGATGCGTTCTAAAGCTTCTGCTTGAGCTTCTTCTCTAATTCGCTTCTCTTCCTCTTTGCGTTTCTTAGCAGTGTTGAGTCGGCTGAGCATTTCCTCCGTGAGGGGCTCCTGATACAACTTGACTCTGCATCCGCTAATATAGTTAGGGAGAACATCACCCTCTAACGTGGCTAATTGTACTGCTCCACTCGTGGAGATCCTGTTGATAATCATAGGTCCGTAGCCCCTCTTTTCTAGCTTCCTCGCGTGTTGTTTTAGTGTATAGACTAAGACTAGATCTCCTGCTTTCAAGCCTTTATCCTTCACATGGGCATCGAAATATGCTTTCTGTCTCTTCTTGGCTGCATATATTCCTGCGGCGGCTCTCAGTCTTGTTTCTCCTAATCGTTCAAGGTCAAAGATCCTAGAGGAAAGCTCATGACCTGTCCATTCGTGCTCTTGTGCTACTCTCAATGTAGGGATCAAGAAGTCCAAGGGTAACACAGCGTTTTGGCCGAATACCATCTGAAAGGGGGTGGCTTGGAGTACCGTTTTGTAGGCAACTCGGTATGCCCAAACAGCATGGTGTAGCTGTTTGTCCCAATCAGAGCGTTTAGTGTTCACTAGTTTCGTCAGTACATTGCATAAAATCTTATTAGTGCTCTCAGCTTGTCCATTAGCTTGAGGGTGATAAGGGGCAGACTTCTTGTGTATTACCAAGAATTCTTGGAGTAGATTTTCAATCACTTCGTTCAAGAAATGAGTGCCTCTATCACTTACAAGCTCTATAGGTAGTCCGTATCTCGTAAATACATTCTCAAACAAGAATTTGGCAGTTGTTTGAGCATTGTTCTTTGTCGTAGCCTTTACCTCTACCCACTTGGTGAGATAATCTGTCGCAACAATGATGTATTCTGCATGAGAACCCTTAGCTGGGGGATTAATAGGACCTACGAAGTCTATTCCCCACTTAGAGAATGCACGTCCACCCATCATAGGTTTCAGTGGCATCTCATCTTTGCGTATGGGATACTGAGTCCTCTGACAGACATCACACCGTTTCACATAGGTATGTGCATCCATGTGAAGGGTAGGCCACCAAAAGCCCGCAAATAGGACTGCCTTGATCACCCGATCCGGTCCAAAGTGTCCTCCTGCTACACCTTGGTGAGCAGTTTCTAAGATCTTAAGATACTCACTTTCATGGACACATAGCCTCAGGTAACCATCTTTACCACGCTTATATAGATTATCACCAATGAGTGAATAATCCTGGGCTTCTTGTTCTAAACTCCTTTTCCTAGCTAGAGTCATGTCTGGAGGGAATGTGTTTGTCCTCAAGAATGATACTAGAGGTTCACTCCAATCTGGCACAATGGAGACTTGATAGAGAGTGGCATGTTCCACAGGTGGTTTAGTGCAACAGATTGGGCATTCCTTGCACAACTTTTGGACATCCGCTTCCATAGTTGGCCAATGCACTCCGAATCTCTTTAGAGTCTGTAAAGTTCGTTGCTTTGAATGGTGTTGCTCTAACGCACCTACATGTGCTAATTGCAACCATTTAGCGTACTCATCCTCTTCTACGCAACAAGCCAAGATCCCTTGATCTGTGTGCTTGTACATGCTTCCTGCCATGATGTGGTACTTTTGGGCTTTTACAATCTCTCTATTCCGTGTGTTTACCACTGGATGGTTAGGCCCGTATGTCAATACTGGTACCAATGGCTTAGCCCACTGCGGTACAACTTCCAAATTAAACAAGTAAGCATCAGGAAGGTCATCTGACACTCCTTGTGGGGCTTCTCCCGATGTGAGCCTAGAGAGGTGATCTGCTCTCAAATGAGTCCTCCCTTTTCTTACCACAACCTCAAAATCATATTCCATTAGCAAGAGAAACCATCTTACTAATCTTCCTGTATTGCATGGCTTGTTTACAAGATATAACAATGCCTGATGATCAGTAAAAAATTTAAACTTATTTGCAAGCAAATAGTGTCTAAATTTCTTAACTGCATATACCATGCCTAATCCTTCTCGCTCCGTAGTGGTGTAATTCCGTTCAGCCGCATTCAATTGTCTACTCGCATAGGCAATTGGAAGATCCATATTACCTTCACCAGTAGGTTGTGCAAGCACACATCCAATGGCATAATTAGATGCATCCACATGAACATGGAATGGCTTATTCCAATCTGGTGTGGTCAAGATTGGTGCTGAACATAATCTTCGTTTAAGCTCTTGGAAGGAATTCTCACATTCATCCGTCCACTCAAAGTTTGTCAGAAGTCCGTACATGGGCTTTGCAATGACAGCATACATGTGTATAAATCGTCGGTAATAACCACAGTGCCCCATGAAAGCTTGTACTTCCTTGACATTCTTTGGCCTATGTAGCTCTGCTATGGCTCTCACTTTCTCTTCGTCAGTAGATATGCCATTCTTTGACACTATGTGTCCTAGAATCTTACCTTGCCTTACCATAAACACACACTTTTCTGGGTTCAGACAGACTTGATAGTCTCTACATTTGTCAAAGATTTGTCTGAGTTCAGGAATATGGGTTTGTCTAACATTGGAATGAGCACAGAGATCATCAACATAGACTTCTAAACTCTTCCTCAGGAACTCCTTAAACACATGGCACATCAGCCTCTGGAAGGTAGCTGGTGCATTGGTAAGCCCAAATGGCATTACTCTAAAAGCAAAAATGCCCCATTCTGTGGCAAAGGCTGTCTTATGCTGATCCTCTGGAGCTATGGCTACTTGATTGTAGCCCGAAAATCCATCGAGGAAGCTGTACACTTCCTTGCCTGCCACTCTTTCTAAGAGATGTTCTGTGATGGGAAGCGGATAGTTATCTCGAATCGTGGCGGCATTAACCTTTTTCAAGTTAATGCACACACGCAACTTGCCATTCTTCTTGGGCACCACTACGATGGGGGATACCCATTCAGTGTGCTCAATTTCATAGATAAATCCAGCTTCGACCAGTCTATCTATCTCTTCCTTGATCTTAGCAGCATAGTTATCGTTATATGTATAAGGCTTTTGCTTAGAGGGTTTAGCATCTGAGGTCATAGGGATGGTGTGTGAGCATATGTCAGGGTCAACACCTTTCAAGTCCTTGTAACTCCAAGCGAATACGTCTCTGTATTCTCTTAGCAAGGCAATCAATTCGTGCTCTTCTTCCGCTGTTAGGTCATGACCTATGTACGTACATCTCTCCTCTCCTTCTTCTAGGGCAACTACAATTTTCTTGGTAGTTTCTTTGTTATCATAGGCCTCTCCTGATTGTGCTTCTCGTTTAGGCATTCTTATCATGACTCTCCTGTCATCTATCTCATACTTCTTAAAATTTTCTGGGACCTCAAACAAAGATTCTTCCTCCTCTGGTGAGACTTCTTTCTTCTTTCGTTTCTTTCCTTCTTCCTTCGGGGTCATATGTGTTGCTAATCTTACATCATTTGTAACCTCTCCATGCCTCTGGGGTTGAAATTCTACTTCATGGAAATATTCTTCATCTGATGCAAATGGTGGGTCCATAATGATTGACTCTAGATCGGAGTCACTTGCATCCTCAAATGCATCAGGGCTAGGTTCGCATTCCTCTAGAACTGCCTCTCCCATGATTGGCTCTATGGAGAAGACTGAAATATCATAGCCATCCTCATCACAGTGAGGTGTCCATTGTTCTTCGTTGATGGCTACGTCCATTGTTGCTAAGATTTCTGCCCAACCGCGAGGTTCAAATTCTTCGTCTGGAAAAACTACAGGTGCATAGGCTGGGTCTTGGATTGATCTATGGGTTTCTTTCGCACCTACCTCTCTGGCTTTCTCTCTCCTCTCTTCCTCTACTGCTACCTTGCACATCCACAAGTGAGTATCTTCATGCATCCATGAGGATCCAGACCCTATGGAATGCACCGATTCTGTATCATCTTTGGCTCTATGGATGGGATTCCACTGGATGGGAGGGACGTCTCTGTGAGAAAAATCCTTGAGATTGACTTTGGTTGTAACACCCACGTGTTGCAGATACAAAGAATTGGTTCCCCAATCCTGTACCACTTGCAACTGTCGCATGAATGGTCTTCCCAAAATCATCTCATAGGCATGATTTTTGCTGAAGTCACATATAGCAAAGCTATGCTCAAACTCAACACCACAAGTGGTGAGAGTTATCCCTTCCAGCAATCCTAAGGGCCTCTCTATGTGACCATCAGCCATTTGCAATTTCATTCTCGTTGGCCTGAGTGCCGGCTTGCCCCAACGCTTCCATAGGGAAGTAGTGGCAATTGCAACTCCTGCACCTGAGTCCAAAATTGCCTTAGTGGTGTAGTCCTGGTAGGTAATGGGAAGATAGGTGTTCCCTTCTTCACCTTCACACATATCTCCGATCTTGTCCAAGGGAATTTCAGGTACTGTCCTATGGGACCCTGCCCGGGAACGTGGTTTTGCAACTTCAGTTACTTGACTGGCTACGTATTTTCGCGCTTCTGGTCTATCCTTAGGCAGTTCTTCCAAAGTGGAATCGCGCTGCACCTTGTTGTTCTCTACTACCTCCGTGTTCCTTGATATGACTGAGTCATCGTTCCTTACCATAACTGTGGGTGCTCTCATACATGTGGACTTTGCTTCCCATGGGCCTGTGAAGTGGGGTAGCTCTTGTATGGAATTAGACTCAAAGTCCAATCTCTCGTGAGACTGAGTGCTCTCATGTTCCCCGTAAATAGATGGGATGTCTTGTGGGAATTGGTCGTGTGCATCATCCACAAGTTCAAAAGGAGGGGCAACTTCACTTTCATTATCCCATTTGTCTTCTTGAATCTCTCGTAAGAAGTCTGGTGCAAATCGATTCATAGAAGAAGAAGTGTCTGGCTCCGTAGAATTAGGCATGTAAGCAACCTGGGAAGGAGGGCTCATTCTATCGTTGGCTCTCTCCTCGTTCCCACAGATGGCTGGAGCACAAGCTTCTTGGGGAGGATTACTTATTCTATTACTCTTCCGAGCAGGCTCATACGCTCCCTGAGAAGGAATGTGGGTCACCTGTGGAGGTACATAAACTTTCGGGGGAGGCTCATGTGACTTTTGGGGGGGAAGATAAGCTTCTTGAGGAGGCACATGGGCTTCTTGTGGAGGCTGGCTTATTCGTTCTCTTGCCCTTTCCTTCCTTTGAGGGGCAGGTTCCTTCTCGGATTGTGCAATCAGCTTCTCTATTCTTTCCAGCAGTCCATCAAAGTGTAACTGCGTCTTAGCTGAACTAGAAATGTTAAATAGGCGGCTGGCTTCAAAATGGTCTGAGCCAATTCCACCATTTTGGCACAAATCTTAGTTCGTTCAAGCTCTAGCTCGGCTCTAGGGTAGCACTTTTCATGATCGGTTATGGTTGGCCCTTCTTGGATTCTGGCCTGATATGCTTTAAGCATCATGTTTAGGTCTTCAGGAGTGGGATCTGCTAGGACTGATCCTACTCTAGGGGGTGGTGGGATTTGATGAGGCGGTGGGGAAAGTGGTGGGTTGGATGGAGGTGGGAGTGGTGGAGGCGGGGTAATGTGAGAGGGAGTTGGAGCTGTGAGTTCAGTTATCCTCGCTTTGGTTTCTCTTATGCTTTCCTCAAGCTCACTCATCTTTTTCGCCCATTGCCTTTTCATACGTTCGCGGCTATCTCTCCAAACTCTAGTCCTTTTCTTTGTCACGCTCTCGGTTTCACTAGCCTCTGGGCCCTTATCCTGGCTTGCCTCTTGGTTTTGCTGCAATGCCTGAGCTCTAGTAACCACCTGCACTGGTGCAGTGGAAGTGACACCTCCTGAGGCATCCACAACCAACCCAATCACATTGATAGGAGTGATTTTTGGCATATTATTGGGGTTCTTTGGGCAATCTCGTAAGAGATGCTCTTTTCCACAATCTTGGCAAAAGCCTTGGATCGTCACGGACTGATTTTGTGTAGGTGGAGGTAAGGGACAATCACGAACGAAGTGATCCCCCTGACATCGGTAGCATGGTCCTCTAGGAAAGGGTGGTCGTACCTGCCTAGGTTGAGGCCTAGGGTTGAGGTTTGCATACATGACATTCGTGTAATCCGACTCCCAACTAGGTTCACTTGGTTCTTCACTATAGTAGGACTCACCATGTTCTGGAGACTGCATGTAGTAAGCCTGGGGACTATCGACATGTGTAGAATCAAAGCTATGGTCACTCGGGTCACTTTCTGAGATCAATGGGGTTACTGGTACTATGGCCCTATTCAGGTTTTCTTCTGCCACAGCATACTTTACTGGAATCACGTTAGCGGGGTTTGGAGGCTGTTGAGCTAGTACCGGTTGGGGTCTCTGTTGGGCCTGATATGGTTGCTGATAGGTTTGTTGGGGTCTAGCATATTGTGGTGGTGGAGGGTACTGGTTCTGGTATCTGCCTTGTTGGTAGGGCTGGGGGTAAGGTTGCCTAACTGCCTGCTTGTTGTATGGGCAATCTTGTGCGGTGTGATTGGTGTATCTCCGTTCTATGGTGCAGTACTGGCTACTAGGGTTTACTTGGGGCTGAGCCATAATAGGGCAGACATTCGCCATGTGGTCGCCACCGCATGTATAGCACCTCTTCGCTGGGGCAAACCTTGGGATTTGTTTGCTAGTTACACCTAATTTTTGAGCTACTTTTTTGGCAAGTTCCTCAATTGATGTGGACTGCATGGAAGAGTGACTAGATGCACTATCTGAATCTTTGTAGATCTTGGAGAGCTCTAGTTCTTCCCCTAAGTTATCTTCAATGTCAATGCACATGCGTACACATTCTTCTATAGTCCTAGGGTCCTTCAGATACACATAGGATCTCAATTTCGTACTCAGCAATCCATCAAGGAATAAGGCTACTTGTTTAGCAGATGTGGGTAGTTCCGAAATAGGGCACCTTTCCAGATATTGTCTAAATCTTCTTCCGGCCAATCTGACAGTCTCTTGGGGGGTCTGTTTGAAGCTGTGAATCAATGAGGAGGTATTGTGTCTTATGCCGCTCTTAGAGAACTCTACAATAAATGCTTCTAGGAGTTGGTCTATGCTCCTGAACTGGCGCTCATCCAATGGCTGAAACCATGTAAGTGCCGTATTCCTCAGGGTTAGACCGAAGGCATTGTACTGCGTGAATAGATCCTCAACTTGTTCAGCTCTCAAGACTTGCTTGAACTCCGCCACATGATCATAGGGATCTCCTGTGCCGTCAAAGTAATTTTTCATGGACTTAACTAGCTGGGTGGGTCTCAAAGTTCTTGTGTGCTCTCTAGGCCTCGGCAGAGGGAATCCATCTACATTTCTTTGGTTCCTGTGGGCTCTATGCATCTCAGGTTCTACCCTATTCGTCTCTGTTCTCGTTCTTTCTCTGCCCACTGGGTTGGCAAAACTTACTTCTGGTCTATCTCTACTTCTGTCTCTTTGCGTACCATGAGCTTGGGAAGTTCCAGCCCCAGGGTGACCATAGGATACATTTGATCTTGGTTGAGGGAAAATAAATTCACCCTTCCAAGTGTAAGCATGCCTATCATTTTCTGTCACCACAAAGATCCGTTCTGAAGCATGATCTAAGTAAGTCACTCTGCCTGGGCTATCCGGATCCTTAAACTCATAGATCATGATATTTCCTATGTCTGTTGGCTGATTAGACTTGTACCTCCAAAAGGCTTCATCAGTTTCTCGATTGAGGAGCAACTCTATGCTCTTGTTGTCTTGGGGGACCCATTCAGGCGTGATAATCCTAGTGAGAACTGATTTACCTCGAGGGGTTCTAGGTTCCGCACCCATGTTCCCTTGTTCCAGGTCCCCTAAGTCCGCTTCTGAGATTACATTCCCAAAGTCATCGGTCCTATCAGGGTGACTAGTGACTACATATATAGTTCCTTCTTTGTCCAGGTATGCACCATTTTCAAACTTGACAGCTGGGTGTTCTAGTCCAATGGATTGATCAGGGTTTTTAATCTGGACCATAGATCTTCCTAAGCCGTCCTCATAGATGCTAGCACCTAATCGGTTGGTCCTAAGGTACTCCAGCTGCGTTTTGTAAGGGCCTTCTACCCTGTACAGGTAAGGCACTCCTGAACTTCCCGTAGGTCTGTCCATGCCTTGAGACATTTCTGACTCACTGGTCTCAGAGCTAGGGTAGTATGAGTGGTGGCTCAACTGCTGGGCCCAAGACCTTGCAGTGTGATTGACACTAGCCTCTGAAGACCTAAGGCTTTGTCTTTCCCTTGCTAAATGTCGTCCTGATCTAAGGTTCATATGCCTAACTGATTAGCCCAATTTTTTCCAAAGTACAACCTCGTTGCCGATTAATTGGTACCAGTCGCTTGATTCTTTTTAGTTATTTTATCACGTTTGAGTTCTTGTCTGATATCACGTCGTCGGAATACTTGAGTGTTCTTCGTACTTTTAGGTTGATCGTTCCACGTTAGGTTCTTTCCTTTATGTTACCGACAGTACAGAGATTAGATTTTTATCTTGAACTTGAGTTTTTAGGTAGTCTTCAACTTGATGACTGCCTATCGTCGCTCTGACTTACTCCTACCTCTCGTCGTTCTTAGCCTAAGCTATGAATTGACAGAGGGGGTTAAAAGTGTCCAACCTTTTGTTTCCTGCTCGGTTGCCCTTGAGTGCCCAGGAAATGTGTTCCCAAGCTCGCACTTACACTTGCTTAGAACGCCTCTCGATGCTCTGTAAGAGTTTCACAGTTAGCTTTGAAATTTACATTCCAAAGACAGAACCAATTATTTTCATTCATGTAGCACAAACACAAACTTGCATAGTGATTTTCAAGAAAACAATCCTAAGGACCCCTGACTTTGATCCCCCTGGGTATGGTCAACTTCAAAATACCCTATCTAAAAATCAATGCATTATCTTTATAAAAAACAGTTGAGCGCGTGTAGTATACGCTACGAGCTTTCCAACAAGCCCTAGAGCTCAAAAAATGGATCTCGTATGAAAAAGTTGTGACCGTTCAGGGTTCTAGGGTTACGACTGGGTTCAAATAGGATCACTGTGCAACAGGTTTTTCCCAAGTTGTTTTCCTAAGGCTTCCCCATGTGCTCAAGAGCATAATATTTGTGCCCAAAATTAGCCCAACTTTTCAATTAACAAACCCTAAAAAGTTTGGCTAAAATTGGCTGTCAATCGCGATGGATAGGGCTGTCAATCGCGATGGATAGGTCTGTCAATCGCGATGGACACTCAGTCAATCGCGATGGACAGAGACTTCAGTCAATCGCGATGGACAGGCAGTCAATCGCGATGGACAGGGACTTCAGTCAATCGCGATGGACAGAGACTTCAGTCAATCGCGATGGACAGAGACTTCAGTCAATCGCGATGGACAGGCAGTCAATCGCGATGGACAGAGACTTCAGTCAATCGCGATGGACAGGCAGTCAATCGCGATGGACAGGGACTTCAGTCAATCGCGATGGACAGAGACTTCAGTCAGTCGCGATGGACAGGCAGTCGGTCGCGATGGACTGGCAGTCAATCGCGATGGACAGAGCTGTCAATCGCGATGGACAGGGCTGTCAATCGCGATGGACTGAAATTTTGCAAGATTTTCAAAAATTTTAGTGGGAATGTGGTGTGCAGGGTCTCTAGTCCACTGTGGTGCACTCAGATTTACCAACAAGTGAAAATTTCTGTCAATCGCGATCGACAGAAGGCGGCGACTGCGAGACAGTTTCGTCGAGTTCCGTACCTGCGCGGGAAGCTGGAGATGGTGATGTGACCTGTACCTGCAAGATAGCTCAAGAAACATGCAAAAACAGCACATGCAATTTCGCTCTCTCGCTCTCTCTCACAAGTGAAATGAGGGAAATGAGGTGGAGGTGGGGATATAGTCAAAAAAACTGAAATTTTCGCGATGATGGAGATGGAGGTGGGAGATGGTGAGGATGATGATGATGATGATGATGGTGAAGAAAGTAAAAGAAAATCGATGAGAGTGAAGAAAATACCTACAACTCCAACGCGTCAACTCTACGTCTTACCATCACACGCTCGTCCTCAAAGCTCGATCCCCGGCAACGGCGCCAAAATTTGGTGTAGCTCAATGATGAGTAGCACCTCCTTTAATGTCAATCCGGGAAGACGTGAGGATGGTATGAAGACCTCGAGTAAGTGGCGGCACAAGTGCGTGAGTGAGAAGCACACTAGCATGCACACACATACACACACACGCGCACACACGGCAAGACAAAGAGTGAGAATCAATGGAGCTTTTAGATTACTTTCAAAATGCTCTTACGAGTTCGTTTCAATTACAATCTAACCTCAAAAATGAGCTCTCTAGCTCTTTTTATAGTTTTTGACTAGCTTTTGGCCCTGTCCAGACCTAGTGTCCGGCCTAGTTAAAAATTAGGTTCCAGGGCCAATTTGAGGGCTCAAACGGAGTCTAAAAAATACGAAAATTGATATGTAGGTACTTCTAAGGCTCCTCAAGCTCAAGGACTCCTTGGCTTGCACAAAATGGAGCTACAAAAATATGAAATGGTATTTACAATGATTGTTAGTGATAAGAATCACTGTTAAAAGATGTAGATTGGAAAAATTGAAGGGCCTATCTGCCAGATTTGCGTCGACTGCTTTGTCTACTTACTCCTTCACCTTGTTCTGACTCTCTCCGTTGGCTTCCTTGTCTAGTCAATCCTTGGGTGCCCTGGCTTCCTTGTCTAGTCAGTCCTTGGGTGCCCATACTGCTCTCAACACCGTGTTGGAACCGTGAAGTCATGAAAGGCCTATGAAGCTATGAAGGCTATGGAGTACTTGGAGGCCTACCTTGGAGTTAAGGATACTTGAATACTCAAGGCCTTGTGTGACAATCTTCCAAATTTCCCACTTTTCCCTCTTGTAAATAAGTTTCTTCATAGGAACTCCTGCTTACTTATTTATGTGAGAAAACCCATAAAAACTCAACCTTTCCCTTCTTTTTTGTAAAAGGCTCCTTTTTGAATTCTTTCCTTATTTTAGAAAAGAGAGCTCACTTTTGGATACGTGCAAATGCTCTCTCTCTCTAGGAAGATTCTCTTTTTGATTTTCCCAACTACCTACCTTTTTTAGAACATCTTTAGTTAATGAAGCCTTTGGCCACTTGTATTCAACGGATCCCTCTCCTCTCTTATATAAGGAGAAGCTCATTTTGTAAAAAGGGGAGGTCCCTTGGCCATGGCCTTGGCCTCCATTTTGGTAATGGAAGAAGGTGTCATTTGGCTTCCACATTTCTCCTTGTGTGCTAGGCGATGATCCATGTGTGTGGGTTTGGCATTTGGGGTTGGCTTGTGTGTGAGCATTGCCCTCCCTTGTTCCTTTTGACGTTGGCCATGGTGCCATTGTTCATGGACGTGGGTGTGTGTGCGTTGCTTGCACTTCTTGCAACTCCTCTTGGAAGAGCCCCTCACTTCCATGTGAGGCGGTTTGGGTTGGTTACTCCCCATACTTCAACAACAAATTTTGGCGCCGTTGCCGGGGATGATCGACCTTCAACCGTTGGGTTTTTTCAAGATTGCCGTGCCTACACTTGGTGGATGCACCTCATGCTTGGATTGAGTTGTGGATCCGTGTGGCCTTCGGTTGGCCTTGGGTACCTCCTCTTTTAATTTTTGGAGTAATTTAGATCTTTATTTTTGTTTGTTGCACAAAAAACATCCCCTTACCCTCCTCTCTCTCTCACACTTCCACATACACATACTCACTCTGGCATCACCCCTCATTTTCTTCATTTCTTGGAATTGGTGTTTGCCTTGGATAGAAGGACGGGTACCCTTCCTTATCCCTCCCTCTCTTCAAAATTCAAGAAAAACTAAAAAGTCACAACAAGAACATATGACAATTTCAACCTCTTCTCCAATTCAAACCAGCAAGGAAATCACTCTCGGTTTCCTTTTACTCCACGTCATGTGCCTCAATGTCTAGTGCACGCATCTTCGAATTTTGGTAAGGGCTGGTGGCCTTCTCTGTCATTCTTTATGACTGATAGTTGATAAGAATGTCTGTGCACGAATTTGGAGGGGGAAGTGGCATTAACTCCCTCTCTCTTTTCGAATCCGTGAGTAATGCTCATATCTCTTGCTTACACGAATGCATGTCTCGCGGTGGGTGGTTGGAGTCTTTACTCCACGATTCTCCCATCTGGTGGGACTAATGAGGATGGCATGCAATGCCCCTCCTTCTTTCATTTGAGGTGTGGCGCAGGCAGGTGGAGGGGTCGAGCGCCTTGGGCTCCCCCTTTTCCCCTACCTCCTTCGGGGTTGAGCTCCACTGAGCTCCCCCTACTGTGTGTGTTCTCCTCGCAGACAAATCTTCATCCCCTTTGGGTCTGCTCGGTGCTTCTCTGCCCATCTTCTTCTCTAGTTCGAAGACTGCTACAGGGTGCTATTCAAGGTTGAGGCCTTGTGTATGCAAGCTTGGAGCTCCCCTCATCGGGGTCATCTGTTTCTTCTTTCAATGAAGGGATCTGGCTGAAGGACTCCTCGTGGCCGCTTGTTCTATGACACGGGGTGTTGGGCTCTCGTTTTTCTGCCGTTGGCTGCCATGCCTGCCTTTCGCCGATTGTGGGCATGTCCATTCAAATCAAGGTGAGGAGTTAGTCCCCTTCTCTTTCGCCGATACAGGTGGGAAGGTCGGTTATGGTGGCTACCGGGGGGGAGATCACCATCTCCCACCCATTACCTACCCCACTGATCTCTCTGGTTGTCAAGTGGTATAACTTCCGTCGCTCTTGCTTTTTAGTGTGGGAGTGAACATCTGACATGCTCTGCTTAGTGATTATCTATGGGGGCAGAGCTTTGTTCCATTATTGTTTCACTGATGCCGGGTACACCCTGGTTACTCGCTCATGCCTACTCTGTGCAAACATGCATACTCATCGAGGACTCGTTGTGTTTTTTCACCCAGTGGTTTGTTATTTTCGGCTCCCTCCTCCCTCAGTTCTGTCAAGACTAGTGTCCTCATACTCAGCAACATCGCTAAGCTGGGTTGGATATTTTTCGCTATTGGCTGCACCTCGGTATGGACGTGCTCCTCTATGTCAAAATCTCTGCATTCTCGGCTCTACCTGTCGACCTTGCTTTGCAAGCAACATTTCACCACGCTTCTGTGGTAGGGTCAAGGTTTGTTTTCCCCCATAATGAATGCTTGGACCATGTCTCTCCTGGTGAGCTCGGGCACTCTCCTTGGTCGCTAGTGTTTGGGGTCGGGCATCAGGGGCATCTTCATGACTACGTCTGTGTTTATCCTTGCTGGGGAAAGCCTCCTTGCGGCTTTGCCATTTGGTTGCTGTAACCACCCTATAGTGCAAGGTTTGTGCTTCCGGGTTCTCTGAGTTCGCTCAGGATCTTGTTGGTTCGCTCTAGGATGCGGTGTTGGTTTTGTTTGACAGAAAAATTTTCTCAAAAAGTAAAAGCATTGCTTGGTCGAATTGAATCTGGGCACTTCTATGAAAGGACTTAGCAATCTCTAGGTGTTTAGAAGTAGTTTTTACAACACTTGATGTTTTGAATATCAATGGACGATTGCTACATAAATATTCTTGTACCACTCTTACTTGCTATCATGGTTCCAAATGTGCCTGCTATTCTCTTTGGATTTGAAGTGTACAATGTCATTGTGTCTTTGTAAGGTCATCTCTCTTCTCAGCCTACGTGCCAAAACACTATGCATTGGTAATAATAGAATACTCACTGCCTTCCCTTGCTTGATATGACCTCCAGCAAAGTTCGAGGTGTTTATAGATAATTGATTGATGAATGTGTTCTTGTGACTATCTAATGACATGTTCAGGGTGACGGAATTGAGGTTGCAAAAAAAAAAAAAAAAAAAAAAAGAAGAATGACTCTGGGCACCTACCACAGGTGCAGTCCAGGTTGGTTGGGCTGTAAGTTGATATATGGCGCCTCTCAACTCCTCTCTTGTGTTTTGGGCGGTGCTTCGGCCTAGAGCTTTCCCCATCAAATCGGGTTGGAGCTTGGATCACCTACTCCATTTCTAAGGACTCAATGAAGTTTTCATCAGGCCACTGACTTGAGCAAGGCCCCAGGATCTTGCAGCCAACTTCTAGAATATTGAAGAACTGAGGGACCACAAATGACGAAGTTTCATCATGTTGAGGTTTGCCACCTGAAATGTATCTCAAGTAAGTATGGTAGAAGTATGATATGCTTGGGTTTGTGTCCAGTACTAATCCCTCACTAGACTAGTGAAGGAACATATGTAAATTCCCATGAATCCTAAAATTGGGTTGCTAAGAGTCGAGTGCGCCAAGGGATTGTGTTGGCTACAATTAGTAAGTACAAGAAACTCCAAAGTTTCCATCTATGACTAGGGCAGAGGTCTATGAAAGCTAGGTTAATTAATGCTCATGTCAATTTCTGTGGTATGAACAATCATCGCAGGTTCTAAAGTGGCTATTGCTGTTTTTAGGTGTATGTCTGTGAAAAGAAATTGTGTGTCAAAACAAAAGTTTGACTAATAGGCTTGCTTAATTGTATAACTGCGAGCATAAATGGTTTCACTGCGATGGCAATTTTTCATTCACCACACAGTTGGAGAAGGATAAAAGTTCTCTATAGGTATCTCGCAGATGCTTTAATAACAACTTCCCTAAGCTCTCACCATCAGTTCTGGGTTGAAGGTTAAAAGCATGAATGTAGGCAACCCTGCTAGGTGGCTTTGTGTTGTTCAGATTTTTTGCAGGACTTAATGCTGAAGCTACCACATGTGGATCATCCTACTTCGATTGCAGTTCTATCTACCATAAACTCAGATTCCTACATGGGCGTCACTCTACCAAAATCTTTGAAAGGAATTAGAGCTTTGAAAAGGTTTGGGGATGGCATTCTTCTTTGCTGTCCATATGAATTAATACATTAGACTACCAAGGTGTCTTCCAAGTATGATAATGCCTGAAATATTCATCCACATAGCCTGGTGTCATTTCATGGTCAGCTTCTCTTCCATGTTTTAAATCTTCTTACATGGTCATATGCCAGACTGTCTATTGTAAGGGATATCCTGAGATGCCTCCCAA
Organism: Ceratopteris richardii; assembly: GCA_020310875.1. NCBI lineage: Eukaryota > Viridiplantae > Streptophyta > Polypodiopsida > Polypodiales > Pteridaceae > Ceratopteris > Ceratopteris richardii. Next base: position 109,682,733 of record CM035435.1, read on the forward strand.
AACTCAATGCATGCATTTTTGGCCCATTCAGCCAACTAAAGGATAGGATCTTGATATACATGATGTTTGATTGGCTACAATTTTTGTTTTTTCTTTGTCTCTTCCATTTCAGGATTGAAATTCATAAGCCAGAGTGCTAGTAAAAGAGCAGCATGCTTTGCGATACAACATGTCACACCTACACACGTTTTGTCAATGCAATATGGTTGATTGTGACATAATTAAGATCAGTGAGATATGCAGAATTAGAAAATATTATAGGGAACTTTCAATGATTACCTATGCTCTTTTTGGTCTGTTTTCATTTTTCCAGACAAGAGGTTGAGGGTGAATACTACACGCAAAGACTTTCCTTGTGATCATGCTCTGGCTGTGCATGAGCCAAACGTTTTCTTGGGTATTGGTTGGATTACTAGAGGTTATTATTAGGCAATGACCATGCATGTTGATAATGATCTTGCAGGCCACAGAAAACATGAGATACAATCTCTGGAATTCCCATAAATGCAAGGGCCCTTGTAAAAAAAAAAAAAAAAAAAACGAAGTGTTTGTTTTGCCAGGTTGTGGAACATTGAATGAGTTTTTTGAGTGTTTGTATAGTCTAGATTGCCAAAGGAACTCCGTGATCTGGATAGTTGACTGCATTTCATGATTGACCTAGTATGAGTTCACTCTGCATGGTCATCATGCTTGGAGCTCCACTTTATAAGCTTTGATTGCACAAAATGTGATCCACCTGGTTGCTCAATTCATTCTGCAAACTTTAAGTATTCACACCTTTAGGGCTCCTAGACCATGAATAATTGACTTTGTGTACCTTTTGGTAATAACTTGGGGTGCATAATGCTTATACTTCAAAATGTTCTTCATGATGAGAGCACATCTTCTTTAAAGGATATTTGCAGGTGACTATGCACATAGGGGGTGGAAAGTTTCCAGACCTGAACTAAATTAAGTTCGAAGCCATTGAATGAATGTTTGTTTTTTGCTAGAGAAGTAACTCTCTAGTTTCACAAAGCTCATTTAAGGCTTATGTTTAGCATTACAGGCCAACATATTTAGAACATTGATCCTCCTTACCTCCTATAGATGATTTGCTACTGTGCTTTTCAGGAATAGTGTTGGATAAGTTGTTTGAGTCTCACGAATGCTTGCAAAATGTTAGGACTCATAATGTTACACAATTATCTATTCATTTTTGAGGCACATAATGTCATGTTAAATTGCAAGCTTGTTGACTAGGAGCATAGTATGAATGATGGCAGGAACATAAGTTAAACTTGCAACTACATATTCATCTCGTGCTATACAATGCAATATGTCACACTCACTTGGAAATAACAGATTATGGCATCATCTTTTGGAGCACTTAGATGAGAAGATTTTTTTTAAAGCTCTTCTCATTAGAAGAGCAAGTCCTTAGTGAAAGATGTTCCCTGAAGTGGAAACTATTCATGAAATTGCATTTTTATGGTTGCTTCTTTTCAAATTCAGTCTACTTGTTATGTATGTTTAAATTTCAGGTATTGGAGCTTTGAAAGAGGCACATTGGATGGAGGTTGGGCTGACTGCCCCCCAAGGGGATTGTGTCGCTCAGCAATTGCTGGATTGAAGATTTGAAGGCAGACGGCTTGCTGATTCAAAAGATTTGCAACCTTGTAACAATCAGACTTGAATTGCTGCGTATCTGAAGAGTTGAAGACTCCAAACATTGGACCCGTTCGGCAGTGTATGCCTCTCCTCTCTTAGCTTTGTCGAGGACGACAAAGACTAGGTGGGGGAGGGTGTTGGAACCGTGAAGTCATGAAAGGCCTATGAAGCTATGAAGGCTATGGAGTACTTGGAGGCCTACCTTGGAGTTAAGGATACTTGAATACTCAAGGCCTTGTGTGACAGTCTTCCAAATTTCCCACTTTTCCCTCTTGTAAATAAGTTTCTTCATAGGAACTCCTGCTTACTTATTTATGTGAGAAAACCCATAAAAACTCAACCTTTCCCTTCTTTTTTGTAAAAGGCTCCTTTTTGAATTCTTTCCTTATTTTAGAAAAGAGAGCTCACTTTTGGATACGTGCAAATGCTCTCTCTCTCTAGGAAGATTCTCTTTTTGATTTTCCCAACTACCTACCTTTTTTAGAACATCTTTAGTTAATGAAGCCTTTGGCCACTTGTATTCAACGGATCCCTCTCCTCTCTTATATAAGGAGAAGCTCATTTTGTAAAAAGGGGAGGTCCCTTGGCCATGGCCTTGGCCTCCATTTTGGTAATGGAAGAAGGTGTCATTTGGCTTCCACATTTCTCCTTGTGTGCTAGGCGATGATCCATGTGTGTGGGTTTGGCATTTGGGGTTGGCTTGTGTGTGAGCATTGCCCTCCCTTGTTCCTTTTGACGTTGGCCATGGTGCCATTGTTCATGGACGTGGGTGTGTGTGCGTTGCTTGCACTTCTTGCAACTCCTCTTGGAAGAGCCCCTCACTTCCATGTGAGGCGGTTTGGGTTGGTTACTCCCCATACTTCAACAACAAATTTTGGCGCCGTTGCCGGGGACGATCGACCTTCAACTAGATGAGAAGACTCTTGCTTATGGTGAGCTAGAGAGAATATGTGAAATTAAGCTTGGTGTAGTTATCAAATGTTGTTGGTCAAGGAATATAAAAAAATTCAATTCTCTGTATTTGGCAAATGATGCTTTGAAAAGAGGAGACAAGATCAACCATTCAAAAGATCTCATCAGTGGACCATCAAGACGGACATTCATCAACAATGTTCCATCCCAAAGGCCTAGTGTACAACACGGAGAGATGAACATCGATTGACCTTCTTCATGGTAAGAATATTTACTTTGGAAACATATAACCATGATAGCTTAGGAAACCTCTTCGTCGACATACCCTTAAGCACTCAGCTCAAGATCCCAATTTTTTGCACCATATTTCTTCCAATGCATTTTCCAAGTAAGCATGCATAGGGCTACATTATAAGGCCGTGCACAAGGCACATAATTTCCTTAACCCATGCACGAACACACTTACCCATCATCCATTATGGGTTATGAGTACTTGGCATGACTACTATGAACATCATCTTTGGAACATCTGAGGTCATCAACGGAGACTCACAACGACACAGTCATGCTGGAATCCAAGGAAGAAGCACATACCAAGAGACTACAACGTGCAAAGACTCGCAGTGATAGATGCAGAACTAGACAACCAACCTTGCCACATCTGGAAGTCAGATGAATTTTGTTCATACAGAAGGGACACTTCCTCTCAAGGCACTACTTGGAACAACCACTACAACAAGGGTCTGTCAGGGACGACAGACTCGAGAGAGGGGGGAGTGTTGAAGCTGAAGGTCAAGGACAAAGCACAGGAGCACATCAAAGAGGTGGACACACAAGAAGAAGGAGCAAGTAGGGAGCTCCAAGAAGTGTATGTCAAAATTTCGGAAGAATCCCCTACAACAATAGTGATTTTCATCACTAAAAACCATTGTAAATACCATTTTCTATTTTTGTAACTCCATTTTGTTCAAGCCAAGGAGTCCTTGAGCTTGAGGAGTATTAGAAGTATCATCCTACCAATTTTCATAATTTTTAGACTTCGTTTGAGCCCTCAAATAAGCCTTGGAACCTAATTTTTAACTAGGCCGGACACTAGGTCTGGACAAGGCCAAAACTAGTCAAAAAACTATAAAAAGAGCTAGAGAGCTCATTTTTGAGGTTGCTTGTTAGAGAATAGAGCTTTTGTAAGAGAAGTCTTTTGCAATCGAAGCTTTCCATTGTTCCTCTCTTTGATCTTATCTTGTGCGCGTGTGTGTATGTGTGTGCATGTTTGTGTGCTTTCACTCACTCACTTGTGCCTTCACTTACTCGTGGTCTTCATACTGGTCCTCACGTTTCCACGGATTGATAAGTAAAGGAGGTGGTGCTTACGCTTGAGCTACAGGGCGGGATGAGGTGGAGTGGATGGAGCTTCGACATGAGAGGGTGTGTGGGATGCAATGTCTTCTATTTTTGTTTTTGTGTCTTTTAGGCTTTCTTCTAGTTCGGATATCTTTTTATTCCACTTGCAATTGGTTCTCTCCCTGCTTTCCTTCCATGTTCTTGTTTTCCTCTTACTAGGCTCTCTTGATTCACTTGGCTCTAATTGCTCAACTGGTTTATCCTGTTTTAATGCTTGTGCCCTAGTAACTGCCTGCATAGGAGCCACATTACTGCTACTTGAGCTTGAATCCACCACTAAGCCTACCACATTAATGGGTGTAACCTTGGGTGCACTAGAGGGGTTCCTTGGACAATCTCTTGAGAGATGTTCTTTGCCGCACTGAGGACAAAAGCCTTGTATTGTGATGTTTTTTCCTTGTCTGAGAGTCGGTGAGTGGGGACATTCACGAATGAAATGGTCACCCTGACATCTAAAACATGGTCCTCTAGAGGTTTGTGGTCTCACTTGTCTCGATTGGGTCCTGGGGTTAGGATTTTTGTACATGACATTGGAGTATTCTAGCTCCCAATTTTATTCCATAGATGGTGCCTCGTATTGATAGGAATAAGCCTCACTATGCTCTGGTGACTTTGTGTAATAAGCTTGTGGACTATCTTCATGGGAGTAGTCTGAACTATGAGCATGAGGGTCATTTTCTGAGACCAAAGGGTTCACTGGCACCAATGCCCTATTAAGCTTCTCCTCTGCCACTGCATACTTAATTGGAATCACATTGGCAAGAGCTCGTGGTTGGCTTCCTAGGACTGGTTGTGGCCTATATGGTGCATGATATTCCTATTGTAGCTGTAAGCCGCCGGATTGGCATTTGTAATTCTTTACTTTTCGTATTCCGCACGAACCGAAAGGTCGTTGCGAAGAGTTGTAATTACTTATAAAGCAATGAAAGGATGCTCCGGTAACGACCAGGAGAATCGCCAGACTCTCTGTCTGGGCGATTGCATTCTGTGAAGTTGCCGTGGTGTAGTGTTGAGAAATCTAAGTAGTACTGTCTTTTTCTCATCTTGTTTGATTATATTAACTTGCGGTTATTCAAGCTCCATTGAGTTACGGTTATGAAGTCGCTGTTACGGTAATGAATAATTTCGGTGTTATGTACTGAGAAAATAGTAACCAGAGTACGAATAGTAAGCCTGTGAGAGAACGAACCGGAGTAGTGACAGTAATTCGTAGTAAACAGAGGTTTGAATGTTAATATACTACGGTGGGGATAAGTTAATTGGGAAAATTAAGTAAAAGGGCCTCTGATTAGCAGACTCCTACCACTCCCAAGAACCCGAAAGAGTGTTAAACGCGCCTGTGCGCGTTGCCGTCACAGGCGCGTTTAAACTCTTTCGGGTTCTTGGGAGTGGTAGGGGTCTGCTAATCAGAGGCCCTTTTACTTAATTTTCCCAATTAACTTATCCCCACCGTAGTATATTAACATTCAAACCTCTGTTTACTACGAATTACTGTCACTACTCCGGTTCGTTCTCTCACAGGCTTACTATTCGTACTCTGGTTACTATTTTCTCAGTACATAACACCAAAATTATTCATTACCGTAACACCAACTTCATAACTGTAACTCAATGGAGCTTGATTAACCGCAAGTTAATATAATCAAACAAGATGAGAAAAAGATAGTACTACTCAGATTTCTCTACACTGCACCACGACAACTTCACAGAATGCAATCGCCGAGACAGTCAGTCTGGCGATTCTCTTGGTCGTTACCGGAGCGTCCTTTCATTGCTTTATAAGTAATTACAACTCTTCGCAACGACCTGTCGGTTCGTGCGGAATACGAAAAGTAAAGAATTACAAATGCCAATCCGGCGGCTTACACTAGCATGCACGGTGGACTTGAACCCACAATGGAATAAAATCTAGGGCTCATCTACTATACCTTGTAAATACATGGTTCTAGCTAATTTAAATGTTCTGGCAATTTTCTGCTTTAAACTATCCAACATTTTCTTTAAAGTATCTGGTTCGACTAACTGGGCATCAGTACTAACAGAGCTTGCTGCAATTACTTGTGTCATTAAAATGTCAGCCTGTGTTTGCAAAAATGCTTCGTATAAATAAAAATCGTTCGCCAGAGCTGCATCACGGCTCAATTTCATGTCTTGAATTTGTTTATCAATTCTAGATAATCTTTCTGCTTGACAACCAAGCTGCTTTTCTCTTCTCTCCAATTCGTTTGATTGATACTGAATTGTTTGGTAATAGGCATCTCGTTCCCTTCGAATGGCTGCAACCTCTTTCTGGACTTGAGCGGTTAACATCATCTGCATTTTAAGAGCATAATTCGCTTCAAACAGGTTTGCATTTGCGAATTGGAGTTCTGTATTAGTTTGCTTTATTATATTTTTCATTTCCTGTCCTTTCTGCACGGCTTCATCTAGTTGAACTCGCGTTTCTTCCAATAAATTACCAAGTGCAATACGAGCATCTTCTCTATCCTGTGCTAGCTGTTTCAACTGGAAAATTTCTGCATCAGCAGCATTTAATAAATCATCTTTGACTTGTATTTCAGCTAACGCAGCATCTTTCTGGCTGATCAACGATTCCTGTTCAGCAAGCTGTGCTTGAAGGCGATGAATCTGTTCGTGCAGGGCATGATTTTCTGCTTTTACTGCATCCACTTCTTCTTGCAATGGAATAATATCTGCTTCCAATACATCCACTTTGTGTTGTAATTCGTGGCGGATATTGTCAGTAACTTCCTTCATCTGGTTTGGTAGTTGCTGTGACACTTGGATCAACATATGACCCATGAATGCTAACTCAGTAATCATGGGAATCGGAGGAAAAAGAGGAGGAGGAAGTGGTTGTGATGAAGAAGCTGTCAAGAGGTGTTGGGAAGAGGGTGGAGAATAGTTAGGTGAAGAGGATGAGGAATCCGGTGCTTGAGGGACAATAGGTGGAATGGGGATAATGGGCTCGATTGGAGGTATGAGTGGAGGAGTGGTTAGAAGAGTGGTGGGGACCAATACGTTTCCAGTAGGTTGCTGCGTATTTGCATCCTTTCTGGCAACAGCAGAATCCACTGCCGCAATCACTTCCTCGAAAATTTTTGCAATTATGACTTGCACATCTTCTTTGGACTGGTGTTGAGACTCCTCTCAAGAAGAAACTGCATCAGAGTTGGTGTTAGAAACACGTGGTTCTTGCTACTTACCTGTAGAAGATTGACCAGAAGATTCCACATATATTGAAGTAGCTGTGTCGTGAAAGGTCTCTTCCTCATGTCCGGCGGTGGAGCCTTGTACTTGAATCTCAGATGGGCTTATCCATCTGCGTTTTCGATGGAGAAGCTGGAAAAGGTCTTCATCGTCCTCGTCGATATCTTCAAGTATTTGAGCAGATTCCTCATGATATAAGATTGGAGCGTTTGGAGGTGGTTGCGCTGCTTGGAGGACCGGAAACAAAAAAGTAAGGATGTGCGAAAGACGAGAACGCGGCAGATCTCCTTTGTTAACATGCTTTATGACCGTAACGCATTCACGGTGAATGCGCCGGAAATAATAGGAAGCAAAATTAGCAGGCTCCTGAGAAGCCATGTCAATCATTGAGTAGAACGGGCGAGAAATCCCGTAGGTACGTTTCTACAGGTTTAGTATGGCAACCGAAAATTGCAAGGCTGTTCGTTCAGGGTCAGGGCGACACAAGATAGCATATTCATTCGATGAATACCTTGGGAACAATTCAACCATAGTGGCTACCGGAAGGTTAGGACCATTCTCTCGTCCTTCCAGAGAGAGTCGAAAAGCTGTAGCAAATGACTGTAAGGTGATTACTACACGAGATGGAAAACAGGTAATTGGCCAACTCTGTTCTGTAGCAGGAGTGGCGGCAATTGCAGCAATAATTTGGGCATAATACGGATGACACTCCACTGAATGCCAAGGCAATTCAGAGAAGTTTGACAAACCTCGGATACGCAAGAACTCACTCACGTCGTGAGGGAGTCCATCACGGAAGGTAGCGAAATTAGCCAACGCTTCCATGATGCGTACGCAAAAGCACAAGGTCACGAATACACAGTAATCACAAAAAATACAGAACACACAAAGCACACAAACACAATAGCGATTAACAACGAAAAAAAGAAGATTAAGTAGATACTCGGCAATGGGAGGCGATTGAAATTGCTAATCATCACGCGATGTTGAGATGATAACCTTCATAACTATGGCATGCATGCATGTGCAGAATCGATAATGCAGGGCGACTGTGGATCATAATTAGATATCAAAACGAGGATATTTATAGGCTTATTCAACTAACATGCAAAAATAATAAGAAAGTAAATAACACGCGAAAAAACAAAGAACACGTTAGGGAGAATCAGGTGCTTGATGATACGGTCGCAACTTTGAACCATTGATCACTTTAGGAAGAGGAATTCCGGTCAAAGTAGTTAGTCGAAAAGTAGCTGGGCCCACTTGCTCACTAATCCGATAAGGGCCAAACCACCGTAATTTGAATTTTCCAGCCGCACGATTTGATTTAGCATTATAAAATAACACAAGCTGGTCCACCGAAAAAACTGGAGTTTTGAGATATCTATCATGGGTACGAGCTTGCCGCAACTGAACTTCTTGAAGAACTAGTAAACTCTCATAGCGATGTTCATCCAAGTCTCTGAGTGCTTCCAACCGAAATGGCAAAGAGTCTTCAGGTAACAATTTCTGAGAGATGGCCACGTGTAAGCTTGGCACTACAATTTCCATTGGCGCTATTGCTTCCAGTCCATAGGCAAGCTTGAAAGGAGTGAGTCCGGTTGCTACTTTATATGTAGTCCGGTATGCCCATAAAACTGCAGGTAGTAACTGATCCCATCTTTCTGGTGATTCTACAACCAATTTGCGTAGCATACTTAACAAGGTCTTATTAGTGCTTTCCGCCAATCCATTGGCACGAGGATAGTACGGTGAACTGATTTTATGTAGAATCTGAAAAGTGTGTGTGAGCATTCACATTAAATTATTAGCAAAGTGTGTTCCTTGATCTGTCACAAGCTCCAGAGATAATCCATAACGCAGGAAAACGTCCTTCATCAGACATTTTGCCACCGAAACAGCTGTGGCGGACCGTAAGGCCCAAGCTTTTGCCCACCTGGTAGCATGATCTGTACATGTCAGAATGTAGCGATTGTTGGTAAGGATTGCTGTAGGTGTGATTGGTCCAATAAAATCAAGACCCCATTTATGAAAAGGTTGCAAAGGTAATACATGTTGTAGAGGAAAGAAGTGACGTTGTAAAGGCTGTCCAGATCGCTTACAAGTGTCACACTGCTGCACAAACTGAGTTACATCTTTATACATAGTAGGCCATCAGAGCCCACTTTGCAGAATTTTTCGGTGCGTTAAATCTGCTACAAAATGTCCACTGAAAGGTATTGAATGTGCCATAGCAATAAGAGAATTTACTTCATGTGGTGGAATATAGCGAAGCAAGATCCCAGTGTGATCCACATAATACAATTGTCCGGCAATCAACCGGAATCTGCGACTATAAACTGCAATTTTCCGATGCATAGCAGGAGAAGTTTGAGAAGGAAGACATCCATCAGTAAGAAAGGTTAATAACTGATCATAGTAGGTAGGTGTCACAGGAGGTTCTGCAGATTTGTCACTAGTCGGTTCAGTAATGTAAATTGCTGGTGTGGTGTCATCAATGCCCACCGGAGCTTCACCCGAATCTAATCGAGAGAGGAAATCTGCTAATGCATGTGCAGTGCCGGGTCCATGAATCACTTCATAATCGAATTCTTGTAACAATAAAACCCATCGTGCCAAGCGACCACCTAAATGCTGCTGTCGGACCAGATACACTAGCGCAACATGATCGACATGAAAGGTAAATTTTTCGACCTAACAAATAATGCCGGAATTTCTTTACAGAATACACCAAATTGAGACATTCTCTTTCAGTGACTGAATAATTTCTTTCAGCAGGAGCGAGTCGACGACTTGCGTAATAGACAGGCCTGAACCACTTATCAGATTGCTGCATTAAAACGCTTCCAATTGCTAAGTTTGAGGCATCGACGAAGACGTGGAACGGGCGTTCCCAATCCGGGGTTTGCAAAATTGGTGCCTGAGTCAAAAATTCTTTTAAACGACCAAAGGCAGTTTGACATTCTGGGGTCCATTCAAACTATCATGGAGAGCTCGTCATGAGTCGATTAAGTGGTGTGGCGAGATGAGCTAACCATCGTAAATGGCGACCATGCCACCAGATTTGACCTAGGAAGCGCATCACTTCTTTCGGTTGCGGTAGGCACAGGTGCTTCCAACACAACTGCAACTTTGTCTGGATCAACTTGTATGCCTTGTGCAGAAATAATATGGCCAAGGAGTTTCCCACAAGAAACCACAAAGACAGATTTGGTCGGGTTCAAACAAAGTCGGTATTCACGGCATTTCTCAAAACAACACCGTAAATGATACAGGTGTGCCACAATCTTACCGAATAAAGAAAAGTCATCTAGGTATACTTGCATAAAAGAGATGAGGTAGGGAGAAAAAATTTCTTGCATACGCTGAAAGGTGCTAGGAGCATTTCTTAACCCAAACCACATGACTGTACAAGCATAAACACCCCAATTCGTAATAAACGCTGTTTTCGGTATATCTTGCTCAGCCATTCTGACTTGGTTATAACCACTATAACCATCAAGAAATGAATACATCTCATGCCCAGCCACTCTGTCCAGCATTGTGTCAAGAAATGGAAAAGGAAATGGATCAGGTACCGTGGCTGCATTCAATTTCCGATAATCGACACATATTCGGAGCTGCTTGTTTTTCTTGGGTACGATCACGATCGGGGAGATCCATTCAGCGTGCTCAATGGGTACAATGAATCCTACCTTTAATATGCGATCAAGTTCTGCTTTAACCTGTGCTGCATAGTTGGGATTCATTCGGTAACTGGGTTGTTTAGTTGGCTTTGCTTCTGGTTTAAGCACGACTCGATGTTGATAGATCCGAGGATCTAGACCCTTCATATCACGGTAATCCCAGGCAAAAACATCAGAAAACTCACGCAAGAGTCTGATCAAATCTTCTTGAAATTCCTCATACAATCCAGCCTTCATCTTAACATGACGCGGGTTACTATCATTACCCAAATTATAGGTGACTAACTGGTCTTCTGGGACATAGAATTGACGAGGTTTCATCGGATCGTCAGCTGACTGTAAAAGGTGATGCAGAGTGGCTTTATCCATAGCATCAGTATCATCTGTATCTGCCTCTCCGGTTATGGGAACAACTATACATGCTGCCGGACTCCAGGTGTCCACTACTGATTGCAGGTGTATAGTACCTAAGGAAATCAGATCTTCATTGTGTTTCAGAAATGCTTCTTCTTCATCGTCAGATAAGCCATCGAACATGTGGACCGGCTCTGCTACATATGGCCTGGCATGGAGTTCACAGGGCTAAATGGCATCAAGTTTGACAACATATTTACGGTGATTATCTTTAAAAGTTAGTTCTTGTGCTGACCAATCCTGTATAACCTTAGCCTGTTTCAACCATGGTCGACCGAAAAGGAGATTGTAGTCAAGGCTAGATTCCGGTAGTTCTAAGACTACAAAAGTCTTTTAAACGTTGTACCCTGCAAAGTGATCGGAATATTTCTTACGAGTCCCACTGGATGAACTCGGGATTGATCTTCCATTCTGACAAAGAATTGAACAGGCTCAATTTGGGTCCACCCTAACTTCTTGCAGAGAGCTGCAGTTGCTATATTCACACCGGAACCACCATCAATTAGCACTTGCGTAATCGTGTGATTTTTATGCCAGACCGTGATTAGGGGAATAGAATGATCCACCGTAGAATTAGTTTCCGGTTGGATTGTTGCAGTCGCCGGAGTACTGGGAGATATGGGACTAACCTGTTGTTGAAACTGCTACCGAACTCCTGGCACTAAAGCGAGTAGCTGTCCCAAGGGGAGTGTAATTGAGGCCTTAGAGAGAATATCCCATACCTGGTCTATTGGAATTGCACTCTTCACTGGTTCCAATGATGATTCTCCTGTTACTGGGGTACAATCTTGTTCATGTGCTCCCACCTTTGGCAAGGGAACCTGTGTCACCGGAACTGGATCAGGGAACACCATAGGCTCTTTGGTGGTCCATTGGATAGCTTTGTTATACATTCTCTGCTGTTCACGGATGCCAGGTTCAAACACTTCTGCTGCTGGTTGCAACTGCTTGCCGGATCTTGTCTGGACCACTGCTGCTTGAGTTTCCACTGGTGAAATATAGACCATATTGGTCATTGGATTCTGACGCTCTTTCTTTCTTTGATCATATTCGGCTGAATCCTTGCAGAATCTTCGGATGTGACCAAGCTCACCGCAAAAGTGACATCGAGGTGGTGGCAGACAAGTATTCTCCGTTGATGTACTGGCCTGTCATTGATTTGCGTTGAAGTTGGTATTCCGCTGTCCCCGACAATTTCGGTATCCTTGCTGTTGATTGTTTCGCATTTGCGGTGGCACGTAGTGAGTAGCTGGCTGCCCTGGTTCTTGTATAATGGCATTTACAGTTGCTTGTCCCTGCACTTTGGCGTTATACGCACAATTTTGGGTGGAATGTCCGGTGGTATTGTAGATAGCACAATACATCTGATTAAGGGCACAGGTAGCACTAGTATGCCCTGTATTTTTACATTTGGTGCAATACATCTTCTTAGCCGGATCTTCTGCAACATTTCTACTGGCTTTCAGCCACTCTAAGTCTTCGGTGAATCCTCCAACCTTATGTTCGAGTTGCAGGGCCATTGCAATAACCGCATCCAGTGTCATAGCTCCCACACAACGGATGATCATAATTTGTCTTAGTTGTGGAGTTAACCCATTAATAAACCATTGAGTTATCACATCATTCGACAGATTTGCATGTGCCGGGGGCAGTTGTCTTAAATGAGTTCTAAATAATGTGGCATATTCCTGCACAGTCTGGTGCATCTTCTGTTTATTGTTCTGCAAGTAATCAAAGATTTCGGCAGGGTTCTTCTTCAACTGGAATCTCTGTAAAAACGCATCCCTTACCACTTCATAGGTAACGAAATGATTGAAATCATACTCTGTTAACCATCGTGCTGCTTCATTGACTAGTGTTGACTGAAACACGATGGCCTTGTATGCCGGATCAGGTGGATGGTTCAGCACTGCATAACTTATTTCAAAGGTGCGTACATGGACATCAAGATCGTCACCTGGAAATCCACCGAACTTGGTGTATGTTACCCCTGTTGGAACCGGTCGAGGTGGAAGTGGCTGTTGTTGTTGCTGCTATTGTTGTTGCTATTGTTGTTGTTGCTGTTGTCCACTCATGGTGCTAGTAGTGGTATTGTTACTATCTCCTGAGTTTTGAGGAGGTGTTTCTTGTCCTTCGGAGTCTGTATGGTTAGACTGCTCACCTTCTGCCTTGAAAATAGCATTCCGCCTTTTACGGATCTCTAATTCAAATAGCCTGTCCTCTTCCTTGGTGTCAAACGTAGGCAAGCTTATCCCGAACAGTGGTGTCCGGAATGAAGATTCACCAGGACGTATCACACTGTCACCGGAAAATTGTAGATTCTCTGTAACTGGGACCGAATTGTCACCGAAATTAGTCGAACTTTCCCCAACCCAAGATATTCTTTCACCAGCAATGGTCTCTTTGGATAACACACCTCTATCCTCAAAGAGGTTCGAATCTTGACCAGATGGTGTCGGGCCAATTGTACACTGCGTTTGTGTATACTCTGAAGTTATTGTATCTTCTGCAGACTGCACCGAAATTACACCGGAATCTACCGAAATTGTAGTATGTTCCACCGGAATGCTACTGGAATCACTACTAACGTGCTTCACTTCTTCAATGTCTGGGCTTAACCGATCTATGCTTCTGCCTCCTGGGGGTGTCCCTAACAAATTTGGTACCACCTAAGGCTGTCGGTCTCTCCTGTACTTCGGATACAACTCGCTAGACTGAGTAACCGCATATATCACCTTTGCAACACTGGCGCCGTCTGTGGGAAGGTGGCCATAGATTGTGAAGGTGGCAACAGAGTGTTGCAAATTGATTGTGGGAAGGTGGCCATAGATTGTGAATCAACAGTAAGGTGCAGTAGTACGCAAATATTGCAAAGGTGATATATGCCGGTTACTCGGTCTGGCGAGTCGTATCCAAAGTACAGGAGAGATCGACAGCCTTGGGCGGTACCAAATTTGTTAGGGACACCCCCACGAGGCAGAAGCACAGATCGGTTAAGCCCATTCATCAAAGAAGCGAAGCACATTAGCAGTGATTCCGGTAGCATTCCGGTGGAACATACTGCAATTTCGGTGTAATTTCGGTGCAGTCTGCAGAAGATACATCAACTTCAGAGTATACAGGAATGCAGTGTACAGTTGGCCTGACACCGTCTGGTCAAGATTCGAACCTCTTTGAGGATAGAGGTGTGTTATCCAGAGAGACCATTGCTGGTGAAAGAATATCCTGGGTTGGGGAAAGTTCCACTAATTTCGGTGACAATTCGGTCCCAGTTACAGAGAATCTATAATTTTTCGGTGACAGTGTGATACTTCCTGGTGAATCTTCATTCCAGAAACCACTGTTCGGGGTAAGCTTGCCTACGTTTGACACCAAGGAAGAGGACAGGCTATTTGAATTAGAGATCTGTAAAAGGCTGAATGCTATTTTCAAGGTGAAAGGTGAGCAGCCTAACCATACAGACTCCAAAGGACAAGAAACACCTCCTCAAAACTCAGCAGATAGTAACAATACCACTACTAGCACCATGAGTGGAAAACAGCAACAACAACAACAACAACAACAACAACAGCAGCAACAGCAACAACCACTTCCACCTTGATCGGTTCCAACAGGGGTAACATACACCAAGTTCGGTGGATTTCCAGGTGACGATCCTGATGCCCATGTATGCACCTTTGAAATAAGTTATGCGGTGCTGAACCATCCACCCGATCCGGCATACAAGGCCATCGTGTTTCAGTCAACACTAGTCAATGAAGCAGCGCGATGGTTAACAGAGTATGATTTCAATCATTTCGTTACCTATGAAGCGGTAAGGGATGCCTTTTTACAGAGATTCCGGTTGAAGAAGAACCCTGCCAAAATCTTCGATTACTTGTAGAACAATAAACAGAAGCTGCACCAGACTGTGCAGGAATATGCCACATTATTTAGAACTCATTTAAGACAACTGCCACTAGCACATGCCAATCTGTCGGATGATGTGATAACTCAATGGTTTATTAATGGGTTAACTCCACAACTAAGACAAATTATGATCATCCGTTGTGTGGGAGCTATGACACTGGATGCGGTTATTGCAATGGCCCTCAAACTTGAACATAAGGTTGGAGGATTCACCGAAGACATAGAGTGGCAGAAAGCTAGTAGAAATGTTGCAGAAGATCCAGCTAAACAGATGTATTGCACCAAATGTAAAAATCTAGGGCATACCAGTGCTACCTGTGCCCTTAATTAGATGTATTCTGCTATCTGCAATACCACCGGACATTCCACCAAAAATTGTGTGTATAACACCAAAGTGCAGGGACAAGCAAATGTAAATGCCATTATACAAGAACCAGGGCAGCCAGCTACTCACTACGTGCCACCACAGATGCGAAATAATCAACAGCAAGGATACCGAAATTATCGGGGACAACGGAATACCAACTTCAACGCAAATCGATGGCAGGCCAGTACATCAACGGAGAATACTTCTCTGCCACCACCTCGATGTCACTTTTGCGGTGAGCTTGGTCATATCCAAAGATTCTGCAAGGATGCAGCCGAATATGATCAAAGAAAGAAAGAGCGTCAGAATCCAATGACCAATATGGTCTATATTTCACCAGTGGAAACTCAAGCAACAGTGGCCCATACAAGATCCGGTAAGCACTTGCAACCAGCAGCAGAAGTGTTTGAACCTGGCATCCGTGAACAAAAGAGAATGTATAACAAAGCTAGCCAATGGACCACCAAAGAGCCTACGGTGTTCCCTGATCCAGTTCCGGTGACACAGGTTCCCCTGCCAAAGGTGGGAGCGCATGAACAAGATTGTACCCCAGTAACAGGAGAATCATCATCGGAACCAGTGAAGAGTCCAATTCCAATGGACCAGGTATGGGATATTCTCTCTAAGGCCTCAATTACACTCCCCTTGGGACAACTACTCGCTTTAGTGCCAGGAGTTCGGCAGCAGTTTCAACAAGAGGTTAGTCCCATATCTCCCAGTACTCCGGCGACTACAACAATCCAACCGGAAACTGATTCTACGATGGATCATTCTATTCCCTTAATCACGGTCTGGCATAAAAATCACAAGATTACGCAAGTGCTAATTGATGATGGTTCCGGTGTGAATATAGCAACTGCAGCTCTCTGCAAGAAGTTAGGGTGGACCCAAATGGAGCCTGTTCAATTCTTTGTCAGAATGGCAGATCAATCTCGAGTTCATCCAGTGGGACTCGTAAGAAATATTCCGATCACTTTGCAGGGTACAACGTTTAAAATGACTTTTGTAGTCTTAGAACTACCAGAATCTAGCCTTGATTACAATCTCCTTTTCAGTTGACCATGGTTGAAATAGGCTAAGGTTAGACAGGATTGGTCAGCACAAGAACTAACTTTTAAAGATAATCACCATAAATATGTTGTCAAACTTGATGCCATTCAGCCCTGTGAACTTCATGCCAGGCCATATGTAGCAGAGCCGGTCCACATGTTGGATGGCTTATCTGACGATGAAGAAGAAGCATTTCTGAAACACAATGAAGATCTTATTTCCTTAGGTACTATAGACCTGCAATCAGTAGTGGACACCTGGAGTCCGACAACATGTACAGTTGTTCCCGTAACCGGAGAGGCAGATACAGATGATACTGATGCTATGGATAAAGCCACTCTGCATCACCTTTTATAGTCAGCTGACGATCCGGTGAAACCTCATCAATTCTATGTCCCGGAAGACCAGTTAGTCACCTATAATTTGGGTAATGATAGTAACCCGCGTCATGTTAAGATGAAGGCTAGATTGTCTGAGGAATTTCAAGAAGATTTGATCAGACTCTTGCGTGATTTTTCTAATGTTTTTGCTTGGGATTACCGCGATATGAAGGGTTTGGATCCTCGGATCTATCAACATCGAGTCATGCTTAAACCAGAAGCAAAGCCAACTAAACAACCCAGTTACCGAATGAATCCCAACTATGCAGCACAGGTTAAAGCAGAACTTGATCGCCTATTAAAGGTAGGATTCATTGTACCCATTGAGCACGCTGAATGGATCTCCCCGATCGTGATCGTACCCAAGAAAAACAAGCAGCTCCGAATATGTATCGATTATCAGAAATTGAATGCAGCCACGGTACCTGATCCATTTCCTCTTCCATTTCTTGACACAATGCTGGACATAGTGCTAGTTCTTCAAGAAGTTCAGTTGCGGCAAGCTCGTACCCATGATAGATATCTCAAAACTGCAGTTTTTTCGGTGGACCAGCTTGTGTTATTTTATAATGCTAAATCAAATCGTGCGGCTCGAAAATTCAAATTACGGTGGTTTGGCCCTTACCGGATTAGTGAACAAGTGGGCCCAACTACTTTTCGGTTGACTACTTTGATGGAATTCCTCTTCCTAAAGTGATCAATGGTTCAAAGTTGCGATCGTATCATCAAGCACCTGATTCTCCCTGACGTGTTCTCCGTTTTTCCGCGTGTTATTTACTTTCTTTTTATTTTTGCGTGTTAGTTGAATAAGCCTCTAAATATCCTCGTTTTGATATCTAATTATGATCCACAGCCACCCTGCATTATCGATTCTGCACATGCATGCATGCCATAGTTATGAAGGTTATCATCTCAACATCGCGCGATGATTAGCAATTTCAATCGCCTACCGTTGCCGAGTATCTACTTAATCTTCTTCTTTTGGCTATTAATCGCCGAGGTTTGTCAAACTTTGCTGAATTGCCTTGGCATTCAGTGGAGTGTCATCCGTATTACGCCCAAATTATTGCTGCAATTGCCGCCACTCCTGCTACAGAACAGAGTTGGCCAATTACCTGTTTTCCATCTTGTGTAGTAATCACCTTATAGTCATTTGCTACAGCTTTCCGACTCTCTCTAGAAGGACGAGAGAATGGTCCTAACCTTCCGGTAGCCACTATGGTTGAATTATTCCCAAGGTATTCATCGAATGAATATGCTATCTTGTGTCGCCCTGACCCTGAACGAACAGCCTTGCAATTTTTGGTTGCCATACTAAACCTGCAGAAACGTACCTACGGGATTTCTCGCCCGTTCTACTCAATGATTGACATGGCTTCTCGGGAGCTTGTTAATTTTGCTTCCTATTATTTTCGACGCATTCACGTGAATGCGTTACGGTCATAAAGCATGTTAACAAAGGAGATCTGCCGCATTCTCGTCTTCCGCATATCCTTACTTTTTTGTTTCCGGCCCTCCAAGCAGCGCAACCACCTCCAAACGCTCCAATCTTATATCATGAGGAATCTGCTCAAATACTTGAAGATACCGATGAGGATGCTGAAGACCTTTTCCAGCTTCTCCACTGAAAACGCAGACGGATAAGCCCATCTGAGAGTCAAGTACAAGGCTCCACCGCCGGACATGAGGAAGAGACCTTTCACGACACAGCTACTTCAATACATGTGGAATCTTCTGGTCAATCTTCTACAGATAAGTAGCAAGAAAAAAGTGTTTCTAACACCAACTCTGATGCAGTTTCTTCTCGAGAGGAGTCTCAACACGAGTCCGAAGAAGATGTGCAAGTCATAATTGCAGAAATTTTCGAGGAAGTGATTGGAGCAGTGGATTTTGCTGTTGCCAGAAAGGACGCAAATACGTAGCAACCTACTAGAAACGTATTGGTCCCCACCACTCTTCTAACCACTCCTCCACTCATACCTCCAATCGAGCCCATTATCCCCATTCCACCTATTGTCCCTCAAGCACCGGATTCCTCATCCTCTTCACCTAACTATTCTCCACCCTCTTCCCAACACCTCTTGACAACTTCTTCATCCCAACCACTTCCTCCTCCTCTTTTTCCTCCGATTCCCATGATTACTGAGTTAGCATCCATGGGTCATATGCTGATCCAACTGTCGCAGCAACTACCAAACCAGATGAAGGAAGTTACTGACAATAACCGCCACGAATGACAACACAAAGTGGATGTATTGGAAGCAAATATTATTCCATTGCAAGAAGAAGTGGATGCAGTAAAAGCAAAAAATCATGCCCTGCACGAACAGATTCATCGCCTTCAAGCACAGCTTCCTGAACAGGAATCGTTGATCAGCCAGAAAGATGTTGCGTTAGCTGAAATACAAGTCAAAGATGATTTATTAAGTGCTGCTGATGCAGAAATTTTCCAGTTGAAACAGCTAGCACAGGATAGAGAAGATGCTCGTATTGCACTTGGTAATTTATTGGAAGAAACGCGAGTTCAACTAGATGAAGCCGTGCAGAAAGGACAGGAAATGACAAATATAATAAAGCAAACTAATACAGAACTCCAATTTGCAAATGCAAACCTGTTTGAAGCAAATTTTGCTCTTAAAACGCAGATGATGTTAATCGCTCAACTCCAGAAAGAGGTTGCAGCCATTCGAAGGGAACGAGATGCCTATTACCAAACCATTCAGTATCAATCAAACGAATTGGAGAGAAGAGAAAAGTAGCTTGGTTGTCAAGCAGAAAGATTATCTAGAATTGATAAACAAATTCAAGACATGAAATTGAGCCGTGATGCAGCTCTGGCGAACGATTTTTATTTACAGGAAGCATTTTTGCAAACACAGGCTGACATTTTAATGACAAGTAATTGCAGCAAGCTCTGTTCGTACTGACGCCCAGTTAGTCGAACCAGATACTTTAAAGAAAATGCTGGATAGTCTGAAGCAGAAAATTACCAGAACATTTAAATTAGCTAGAACCATGTATTTACAAGGTATAGTAGATGAGCCCTAGATTTTATTCCATTGTGGGTTCAAGTCCACCGTGCATGCCAGTGTAAGCCACCGGATTGGCATTTGTAATTCTTTAATTTTTGTATTCCGCACGAACCGAAAGGTCGTTGCAAAGAGTTGTAAGTACTTATAAAGCAATGAAAGGACGCTCCGGTAACGACCAGGAGAATCGCCAGACTGTCTGTCTGGGCGATTGGATTCTGTGAAGTTGCCGTGGTGCAGTGTTGAGAAATCTGAGTAGTACTATCTTTTTCTCATCTTGTTTGATTATATTAACTTGCGGTTAATCAAGCTCCATTGAGTTACGGTTATGAAGTCGGTGTTACGGTAATGAATAATTTCGGTGTTATGTACTGAGAAAATAGTAACCAAAGTACGAATAGTAAGCCTGTGAGAGAATGAACCGGAGTAGTGACAATAATTCGTAGTAAACAGAGGTTTGAATGTTAATATACTATGGTGGGGATAAGTTAATTGGGAAAATTAAGTAAAAGGGCCTCTGATTAGCAGACCCCTACCACTCCCAAGAACCCGAAAGAGTTTAAATGCACCTGTGACGGCAACGCGCATTTAACACAGCCTATAATATGGATGTTGATATTGATTCTCATACCTACCTTGTGGATAAGGTTGTTGATAATTCTGTCTAATAGCCTGTTTGTTGTACGAACAATCTTGAGCCATGTGGTTCGTGTATTTTCTCTCAATAGTGCAATATAGACCAGTAGGGTTCCCTTGAGGTTGAGCCATCAATGGGCAAACATTAGCCATGTGGTCTCCTCCACAGTTGTAACATTGCTTCAATGAGGTGACCCTTGGTGTTTGTCTATTTTGAACTCCCATCTTCTTGGCAACCTGCTCAGCTATCTCATCTATCTCAGTGGAGGTTCTTGAGGTATGGCTAGTAGAACTATCAAAGTCCTTATAGAGTTTGGACAATCCTAACTCCTCACCCAAATTGTCTTCTATGTCAATACATATCTGCACACACTCTTCTATGGATCTAGGCTCTTTCAAGTACACATATGATCTCAACTTGGTGCTTAGCAAGCCATCTAAAAACAAAGCCACTTGTTTGGCTAGTGTGGGTAACTCAGGAATATGGCATCTTTCTATTTATTGTTTGAATTGTCTTCCTACAAGTTGCACTGTTTCTTGAGGTGTCTTTTTGAAGCTATGGATCAAGGATGATGTGTTATGCCTGATGCCACTCTTGGAAAATTCTACAATGAATTCCTCTAGCAGTTGACCTATGTTCTGATAATTGCGGCTGCTTAGGGGTTGGAACCAAGCTAAGGCAGTGCCCTTGAGAGTCAAACCAAATGCCTCAAACTGGGTGAACAAGTCCTCAACCTGTTCAGCTCTTGACACTTGTTTGAACTCGGCCACATGATCATAAGGATCTCCAAACCCATCAAAATAATTCTTCATTGTCTTGACCACTTGAGAGGGTCTAAGGGTTCTTGGGTGCTCTCAGGGTCTAGGCAATGGAAACTCATGTTCATCTCTTTGATGCCTATGTGCCTATGTCTCTCTCTTTTAGGCCTTTCACCCTCATTTCCTAATCTTTCTCTACCCACCGTGTGTGCAAAGCTTACCTCGGGTCTCTCTCTGGCTCTTTCCCTCTGGTTTTCATGAGCCTTGGATGATCCTCCTCCTTGGAAGCCATGGGAAACACTAGATCTTGGTGGAGGGTAAATTGATTCACCTTGCCAAGTGTATGCATGCCTATCATGTTCTGTTACCAAGAACATTTTCTACGATGTGTTATCTAGATAGACAACTTTGCTTGGTGTCTCCGGATCCTTGAACTCATAGATGGTGACTATTGGGCTAGGTTGATCTGGCTTGAATCTCCAAAAGGCTTCCTCTGTTTCTCTATTCAAGAATAGTTCTATGCTTTTGTTATCTTGAGGGATCCAATCTGGAATGATCACCCTAGTCAAGACTGACTTACCTCTAGGAGTCTTGGGTTCTCGTCCTAGGTCTCCTACCTCGTTCTCGAGAATAACATTTCCAAACTCATCCGTCCTATCTGGTAAGTTGGTAATCACATACATGGTTCCCTCCTTATCAATGTATAAACCCTCTTCTAACTTTACCATGGGGTGTTCAAGTCCAAAGGGTTGGTATGGATTTTTGAGTTGGACTACTGATCGTCTCAGGCCATCCTCATAGATGCAAGCACCTAATTGGTTGGTCCTGATATACTCCAATTGTGTCTTATAGGGACCTTCTCGTGTCTGTAAATAAGTAGTACCTGAGGTACCTGTGGGTCTCTCCATGCTAAAAGATATTTCTGAGTCACTTGTTTCAGAACTTAGCACTTGCAAAGGTGTCTACCAGATTTCAGGTTCATAAGCCTTGTCTACAAGTCCAAAATTTCCCCTTGTATTGCTCAAAATCTTTTGGAACTCCTTGGTTTCCTAGTCCCACCTGAGGATCAACTTCAAAATACTATATCTAATAATCCACGAGCTTTCCAACGAACTCAAAATCACAACAAACGGATTTCATATGAGAAAGTTATGCCAGTTCAGGGTTCTAGGGGTTAAAATAGGGAAACAGGATCCCTCTGGGAGTACCTCTGAACAGGCGATACGATACCTCTTTTTCCACGATACACGATACCACCACAGATGATACCACTTTAGATGATACCACCTAATACAATACGATACCACCAAGGCGATACCAACTTCCACGATGCGATACTGCTATCCAGACGATACGATACTGGAAATGGTCACGATATGATACCTCTTGGTTCACGATATGATACCGACCTACCTCGTGATACGATACTAGGAGCTCTAAGGCACGATACGATACCAAGTCTATGCGATACCATACCTTCTAGATGATACAATACCACTTGACCTGATGATACGATACCACTCCAACCGGGATACGATACTGCTTGCGCTACGTGATACGATACCACAAGGTGCATGATACGATACCAGAATGATAGACGATACGATACTAAGTTGGCGATACGATACCAATCATGCACGTGATATGATACTATTCGGTCAACGATACGATACCGTGATCGACACGATACGATACCAAGTGGAGCATGATATGATACCACCGGGTGACCACGATTGCGATACCAACACATGACGATATGATACCTTGATGGTATCACGATACCTCAAGGAGGCGATACGATACTCGACAAGTATCGTGATACATGGGAATTCTGGTATTGCGATACCAAAACTCAACCGGACACAATTCTTGGAGTTTTTGAGGTCCAAATTCAAAATTTTTTGCAAATATGTGTACCTTATGTTCTCCTTGTCACCGCTATGTGCCTGTAGATGTAAGGTCACCCTCTAAATCCACGATACTCCACTCACAATACCATACATAGGTCGTGTGACTTTGCGATAGTATCACTCAGATTTTGGTGTGTTGAGGGTATTTCATGGGTATTTCTTCAACGTTTTGAGCTCTGAACTCCCTCTACGCTTCTTTCTCACAACTAGAAGTGAAAAAGGATGTGAATGTACAGTTGAAAATGAAGAAAATCTGAGAAGATGAAGGCGGGAAAATGGTGGTGGTGGTGAAGATGGAGATGAAGAGAAACTCAGAAATTGAACTAAAAATGATGATTTTTTTACCTTTCAACGTCGCTACTCTACGTCTTATCATCACATGCTCATCCTCCAAGCTCTCTCCCTGGCAATGGCGCCAAATTTGGTGTCACTTTAGCACAATGGCAAGTACCAATGTGAGGAGATTCACCTCATAAATGTCAATCCGTGGAGACGTGAGGACTAGTATGAAGACTATGAGCAAGTGATGGCACAAGTGCGTGAGTGAAAGCACACCAGCATGCACACACATACACACACATGTGCACAAGGTAAGAGCAAAGAGTGGAACAATGGAAAGCTTCGATTACACAAGAAATCTCTTACAAAGCTCAAATCTACAACAAGATAACCTAAAAAATGAGCTCTCCAGCCTTTTTTATAGTTTTTTGAGTAGGTTTGGCCCTATCCAGACCTACTATCTGGCCTAGTTAAAAATTAGGTTCTAGGGCTTATTTGAGGGACCAAACGGAGTTTAAAAATTATGAAATTTGGTACGATGATACTTCTAATACTCCTCAATCTCGAGGACTCCTCGGCTTGAACAAAATGGAGTTGCAAAAATTGAAAATGGTATTTATAGTGGTTTCTAGTGATAAATATCACTATTTTTTATAGGGATTTCCTTTGAAATTTGTCATGTGCTTCTTGGAGCTCCCTACATGCTTCTTCTTTTTGTGTGTCCACTTCATTGATGCGCTTCCATGCTTGTGCTTGACCTTGATTATCAACACCATGGCACACCACAAGACCTTGTCAAATTGGTGTACCTCATCTATGAGTTTCAAGAGATTAATTAAGATCCAAAGGTGGTTGTTGCTCTAACACAATGGTGAGAACCACGTTAAGAAGCTCCACCTCCTTAATGTCAATCTGCGGAAGAGATAGGAGTGATATGAAGATTGTGAATGTGAGATGAAGTGAGGGTGAAGGTGAGAAGCATAGAAATGCACACACACATACACACACACTACGAAGAGACAAGCAAGACACAATGGAAGGTGAGAAATCAACTCTATTGCTCAAGATCTCAATTACAAGCTCAAAGTAGCTCTAAGCTCACACTAACCAACCTCAAAAATGAGCTCTCTAGCTCTTTTGATAGATTCTAGACTAGTTTTGACCGGTTTCACATCTAGTGACCAGCATAATTAAAAAATAGGTCTTATATGCTTTTTGAAAGGGTAAATGGTGTCTAAAAATAACCAAAATTGGTACGCTCATTCTACCTAAGCTCCCCAAGCTCGAGGACTCCTCGGCTTGCACAAAATGGAGCTATAAATTAGAAAAAGGGGTTTTTCTATTTACATATGGTACAAAAGTGATGAAAATCACTGTTGGAGGTTTTGAAGAATATTTATAAAACATAAATCTTTGAAAAATTGATTCGACTGACTCCCTGCTTTGTCTTTACATGATTTCGCGTCTTCTGTGCCTCTGGCTATTGCTAACACCCCCCTCCTTCTCGCTTCTGTCGTCCTCGACAGAACCTTGTTGTGCGGTCTGTCGGATGTAGTTCTGTAGGAGGTCTTGAGCGAGGGTGTGCTCTGATATGCGAATGCCTCGGGCCAGATCTGCCTCGATTTTCTCCCAATCGATTGGCTGCGATTCATCTGATGGCGGGAGTCGATAGTGCGTGGAATATACCATCTGTTCATAGGCAAATAATTGAAGTAAATGCGTAGGCCTATTGATGAACACTTCCGAATGATATTCCCAGAAACCGGTTGTGTACATCTCTTCGAAGGTCTGCTTGTAGCACGCCGGTAAATATTTGATTCTGCAATGCCAGGCATAACACACCCGTAGCGATGGCGTTGTACTCATATCATATGCGAGATCTAAATTACCATGCTCGAAGCCCGGGGTGTTTACATGGGGTGCCTTGACGCGACGGAAGACTTTGAAAACCATTTGCATCATGTCGAATATCTTGATAGTCATATGTGCTGCTATATCATCCATATGTTTTAAGCGTGGGAGCCAGTGACGAATCGTGGCCATCATGTATCCGACTGTAGGTGGTCCGGTGGGTGGCCTGAAGTATGGGTAGTTTAGCCAATCCTGGCATTGCTTATTGTTCTGTATTTTAATGGCAAATGCCTTCCAAGAACGGCGACGTGGCAAGGGTCCCCAACATGGGTTGTATTTTAAGTGTAGTGGTGCCTTGGCCCATGTACTCATCATCTCTGGATAATTCTGTAAGAGATCCTTGCACCATTCTGGTTGATAGATTTCTCCTTGTTGTGCGTCTATTGGCAAATCGTCAGGCTCAAACTGAGTAGTGTGAGAGGGTTTCTTGCCTGTTTCTTTCTCTATGGCCAACTGATATTCTACCATTAACATAAAATATGGTTTGTACTGTAACTCATGCCCTGATATGTATCTGCGAGGGGCCAAATGAGCAAAATAAGGAGACTGTAAAATTCTTTCTTCAATCATTGCCATGGCGTGTAGCTGCACCTCTACCCTTGCTGAGTGGGTTGTTCCAAGTTCTTCGATTGTCTTCATCCATGCGGGAGTTGGAAGTTCGAAAGTCGTCTGGCCTTCAGCCGTGACACGTCTGCCTGAGATGGGTTGGGGTTCATACGCTTCTTCAAAAGTTTCATCCACAAGAATAGTTACAGTTTCTTCATCAACTGGTAGGTCCGGTGGGGAGTCTGGCCTTGGGGGTGCTTCATAGACTGCTATCTATGATTGAAGTGTTGACACCTGGGCCCGTAATGCGTTGAGTTCCTCTAAGATCTCAGGAGATGGGTCCGCAATAGCTGGTAGTCCTTCTGGTATCGGTGCTCTTAGTTGGAGTAGTTTATGATCTTCTTTCAGCTTCTGATATTCCTCGTTCATAGGCTCTCGTACTCATCCAACAATCTGACATGATCATCTAACAACATTTTCATTGATTCTGAGGGCACGGCCTTGAAGCGACTAGGGCTTAATGGTTAGTCAGGTTGATCAACGACAGCTTCTAAATTTTCTTTGTTCTGTTCTTGTAAACGCTGGTTCTCTTCTTTCGCTACTGCTAGGTGTCTTCTGAGTAAGCCCATGTTCCTAGTAAGAGTCGCGTTACGAATCGTCTGTGCCCTTAACAAATTATCGAGATCGGTGACAACTTCTTTTGTCTTTTCTTCACTTTCTACTTCCAGTTTATGATATGCCTCTCGTAGCTCTTGGTAGCGGGTGTTCAATGAGGCGTTCTCGATGGATAGTGAATTGAGCTGCAATTGTAGATCATTTGTTGTCTTTTGCAGCTACTGATAATTAGTTCCGAGAGATGTGAACTCATCTCTTACTTGAGTCATACACGTGAACATCTATCGAAATGCGTTATCTACAGTGGGTGATAATATTAATGGTGTGCTAAATGAAGATGCAGTAGGTGTAGATGCAAAGGGAATGGGGAATGGGGGTGGGAAAGTGGATGCTGTGGTTATTGTGGAAAAAAGTGAAGTGCCTAAATATGGTTGTGCCGTGAATGAAGTGAGTGGTGGTGCGGTGGGTGGTGATATATCCATGTCATTGGATGTGGTGTCAAGTGCGGTGACCGTGAATAATGGCGTGATCATGGGTGCTTGCGTGGGTGTAAATACAGGGTTTACAAAGGTTGAAGAGTAATTTACAGAGGGGTTCTCTAATGCTGCTTGGTGGAAAGGGGAAAGAGGAATGACGGTGGGTCGAGGGGGTGAGACTGGGGAGAAGGTTAATGGAGGTGGGAATGGGAAAAGGGGTCTTGGAGGTGTGGGGAAGGACGAAAAAGATGGATGGAGAAATGGATTAGATAGAAGAGTGGATTTTTGAGGGGAAAAACTAGGTTGGGTGGGTGTGGACATGGTGAGAGGAATGGATGTTACAAGGGCTTCTGCTACTTCGCTGTGGAAGGATGTGGAAGGTCTGGGAGATATCGGATGTACAGGGGAGACGGGATGGATGGGAGGTGAAGGAGGAGCGGTTGGGGTGGTAGGTACTTCGGTAACTGTGGTGGTATGTATAGTAGTAATACGGGGTGGGAGTCGATGATAATGGTGTCTTCTGCCAATGAGCCTTCAGGGACGAGACGTGCTTCCCTCGCCTGTTCTGAAGATTGATCGCCGGTGGGTACCCGAATGTATTCCCCAGGTTTGGTTAGTAAACGGACTCTGCGAGGGTCATACTACGGTAACGGTTTCCTCTGCAAATATCGTAAGGCTTCTGTGGATCCCACTGATTTGACAAGTTCTTAGAAGCCTCTGATGTATACTTTTTCGAATCCACCTGAGACAAGTTCCTGTTTTATAAGTGCTTGAATCTCTTCCTCAGTCAGTTTCTTGCGCGCCCAAACTTTCTCCATGGTGCGATATAGCTTCTTGATGGCTAGCGTATAAGCTGCTGCTTCAAAGGTTTCATCTTCATGCGTACTGGTATCACCTTGGGTGTCCGTGTGCTATCCTTGTTCATCTGTCTGTACATGCTCTTGGGATTCCTGAGTGCCCTGGCTGGCTTCGTCATCGCCATCATCCTCATCTGTCTCTGTTCTTTCTTCCTCGAAACTAGACGTTACTTGTCCTTGTGGTTGGTCTCGGGGCATGGTTGGGTAGCTTGGACGTTCATATTCCTGAGAGAAAATCTGGCCTTCTGAAAACTGAAATTCATTGGAGAAAGCATCCTGCATTTCAAAATCAAAGGTTGTATCCAGTGGTTTTGCTTCCAGGTTGGGTATCGGAAAAGAAAAAGCTTCTGCACCAATAGTGGTGGGAACTTCTGTTGCAATGGTGGTAGGTCCTGGGACACTGGCTACTTGAGGAGCGACTGTGCTGGTAGTGCCCTCTGTTACAACTGGTCTTGATAACCGTATGCGAATAGGTTGTACCATTGGAGTGGCTTCTGTCAGAGACTGCTCTGGAGAGGGTTGTGGTGAGGGTGATTCTGGCACCTGAAGGCAGGGGAAGTTCCTCTCATTCGCTTTCCTGATCTTCCTTTGCTGGCCTTCCTAGCTTTCTTTGTTGTTCCTTTGAATGCTTTCAGCTCCTTGCTTGTCATTGCACGCTCGATAGGTAAATTGTAAGCCAAACACATATATACAATGCGCGTGAGAGCACAACATCCATTGATTACCTTCTTTCTTTCCCATCTATGTTGGGCTAAGTAGAGCTGATCAATTATCCAGCTTTCTAGATCAATTGTTTGTGGTGCAGTACATGCTAAATATAAACCAAACCAAATGCGTTTGTGGGGCATGGTGAATCTGTCCTGAGCGGGGAAAGCAAAATGCTGCATACATATCCTTAATGGCTTGGATAACTTAGGTGTGATTGCTGAAATATCTTCCCACTTAGTAACATCCCCACGTTTCATAGGCTTTGGAATCAACCTTTCTCGTTCTGTTGGAGTGTGCGTACCATGGATCTTGATTGCAGCACGAATCAAATCTTTAGAAAGGTAAAATCTTTTATATGGTGGATCGTTCACTAAGGATGGCAAAATGAAGGTGGCTGGCAAATCTTTGTTCTTTGAAGCTGTCAATGTTGTGACTAAATAGTAACATCTGTAGAAGTCAGGTTTAGGCAAAGGGTCGCTGAAATACTCTGTAAACCCTGCTCTTGCCCAAACATGCGTTAGGTCTTCTGTGTTCTCTAGTCCTTCGAACTCTCTGGAGAAGAACTGATATTTGCCCCAGGTATGGTCATCAAACGTCAAATTGGCCTCAAAGATAAAGTCAGCATCCGCCAATGGTCTTGCTAGCCCTTGAAACCAGTGAGAGTTGCGATGAATCTTCTTTGTATATCCCCTAGGAGGATCGTCAATCGGCATAGGTCCTAGAAATCCCTAGAATTCTAGGGGCTGAGCCATAGGATGGGGCTCCGCTAGTAGTTCTCCAGTATTGGCCATGGGTGCACTGGGGCCAGCTTCTGATGGTCCTTCTGCCTGCATGGTGAATGATGCAAATGCGTAGTAGATCTGCTACATAAGATTAACACATTAGTATGGAAATTAATTATGATCCCATTAAAGTGAGACCGCAATCCCTTTCCATAACCGATGTGTAACCCGTGTAGCCAAGTGTCGTGATGTGGTTTATGGAATGATTTCTTGCAAACTAATGCAGGTCTCTAGAAACCTACATACTTTTAGATAATGCATACATTTCTTGGTGAGATATTATTACAAGTGATGTTGGGTTATAGTGTGTGGATTTTAACAAGGTTCAGTTGTGAATGAGTTATTACAAGGTTGTAGATTAGTCGGGGTGGGAGTGATGTTAGATAAGGGGGTTGGAGAAGACTTTTGGACACGTTTCGGTATCCACCTCCTAAGAGTTTCTGAGCGGGTGGAATGTTTCTTTAGGGGAACAAAAGTTGAGATCGGATGTGGTGGGGTTAAAGGGTGAAGAGATTTTTGGGGGTTATATATTACATGGCTTGAGGGTTGAGCTATAACACATTGTTTGGGTACCCAAATCTGCGTGGGTGTGGGTCGGTTCATAAGGTACTTCTTGGCGATCCAAATTTGTCGACTGTTTGTACTCATAGAAGAAGGTTGAAAAGGCTTTGGACATTGCTTCTGCTTCTCTTGAGGCTTCTTCTGAGCTTCGTCTGCGTTGTTGAAATCTGTAGGTGGTTTCTGTTCTTTTGGCACCCATATTTGTCTTGTGCCGCTTGCTATGTGCTGTTGATACTGTAGCTTTCTTCTGTGTGTCATATGATATTGTCGTCGGTCTGGGTTCCTTCGTCCTGGTTGAATCCTTTGTGGTTGAGGTTGAGAGGTCCGATGGACACTCTGCTTTGGAAAAGAAGGGAGGTCCAACACTTGCGAAACCTGCCCATTAGGAAGTGCTCCATTTTGTACTTTTAATCTATGCCAGTCCGCAGTAAGTGTGGAAGGATGGGCACCGCAGGGTGTTTTGCCCATGTGGACATTGATGAAGTCCACCTGACCACTGATGGTTCCCATCTGACTGCTGCTCGTGTCCATTTGACCAAGCGGTTGGGTGGTTGACCCTTCTAATTTGCAGGAAGCCCAAGGGAAAATCTCCTGACGTCCTTCTGATTGACAATTGTCCATCGCCAAGCCCATGTGGGTTGGTGTGAACGTAGCGTGACTGATCTGACCAAAGATCTTCCGGTCTTCCTTCGCATGTTGTTCATATGGTCTAGGGTTACATTCGTCAGGGGAACTGCCATTAGGGAAGTCAAGCGGTATCACTCGCTTCTGAACTAAGGTTCCAATCTGCAAGGAGCCTTGTCTAAGATTTAGGTCCACTGAGTGATCGTATAGCCAATCTTGGCCAAGGATTAGGGGTTCTATCAGGTCCTCGTCATGGCACACTAGTAACTTTACTGTCAAGGTCACTTTGTCTATGAGGATAGGAAGGTCCACCTCACCCATGCAAGGGGTTTCCATGCCTCCTAGCCCTATGAGGTATGCCTCAATTGGCCGCATTTCTATTCCTGAGTCCTTATAGTGGGACCATCTAATCGCACTAGTCGCAGCACCTGAGTCAATTAAAGCCCTGAGCTCTTGGCAAGGGTTGCCGTGCTCTAGCCTGACTGTAATGAATGGTCTCTTGTCCACTATGCTAGGATGTGTACTTGACTTTGCTTGACACATGGCCATGGGGTATCTGGGTGATGTTTCCAGATGGGTATAATGTTCTCTCCCTAGTCCTTGTCTTCTTAACTTCATGCGCTTAATGCGTTCTATAGCTTCTGCCTGAGCTTCAGCTCGTATTCTATTTTCTTCCTCCTTACGCTTCTTTGCCAATGTGAGTCGTCTAAGCATATCCTTAGTAAGAGGTTCCTGGTATAACTTGACTCTACAGCCACTAATGTAATTAGGCATTATGTCTCCTTCTAAGGTGGCTAATTGTACTACTCCACTTGTCGAGCGTCTGTTAATGATCATAGGTCCATAACCTCACTTTTCTAACTTTCGTGCATGTTGCTTCAACGTATATACTAGGACTAAATCTCCTTCTTTTAAGCCTTTATCTTTCACATGTGCATCGAAATATGCTTTTTGTCACTTCTTTGCTGCGTATATTCCTGCTGCTGCTTTCAACCTGGTTTCTCCTAATTGTTCCAAGTCCATTATTCTTGTTGATAATTCATGGGCGGTCCACTGATGTTCTTGTGCAACCTTAAGGTCGGTATCAAGAAGTCCAAAGGAAGCACAACATTCTGACCAAAAACCATCTGAAAGGGAGTTACATTGAGTACGGTCTTGTAGGCCACTCGATATGCCCAAACAACGTGGTGTAACTGTTTGTCCCAATCTGAACGTTTGTTGCTCACGAGTTTCGTCAGTACATTACCAAGGATCTTGTTAGTGCTTTCAGCCTGACCATTGGCCTGAGGATGATATGGTGCGGATTTCTTGTGAATCACCATAAAATTATGTAACAAATATTCAATGACTTGGTTTAGAAAGTGAGTTCCTCGATCGCTCACTAATTCTATAGGCAATCCATATCTTGTAAAGACATTTTCAAATAAGAATTTTGCAGTCGTGTGTGCATCATTCTTTTTTGTGGCTTTTGCCTCTACCCATTTGGTAAGATAATCTGTCACAAAAATAATGTATTCAACATGTGTACCTTTTACAGGGGGGTTCATGGGTCCTACAAAGTCTATACCCCACTTAGAAAATGCATGTCCTCCCATCATGGGTTTCAATGGCATTTCATCTCTGCGAGTAGGAAATTGAGTTCTTTGGCACACATCACATCTCTTAACATAGGTATGCGCATCCATGTGAAGAGTGGGCCACCATAATCCTACAAAGAGGATGGCTTTGATTATCCTATCGGGGCCAAAATGACCTCCTGCAACACCTTGGTGTGCAGTCTCTAGTACGCTCAAATAATCGTTTTCATGAACACACTGTCTTAGGTATCCATCTCGTCCTCGTTTATATAGATTATCACCAATAAGTGCATAGTCTTGAGCTTCCTGCTCTAGACTTCATTGTCGTGGTAAGGTCATTCCTTGAGGGAATGTGTTCGTCCTCAAGTACGTCACTAAGTGTTCACTCTAGTCTGGTGCGAGAGACACATGATATAATGTAGCATGTTCTACTGGTGGTCTTTCACAACAAACATGGCACTCTTTACACAATTTGTAGACATCTGCTTCCATTGAAGGCCAATACACTCCTAGTCTATGCAGAGTCTGCAATGTACGATGTTTCGAGTGATGTTGCTTTAATGCACCTACATGTGCTAATTGCAACCAATTTGCATGTTCTGATTCATCTATACAACAAGCAAGAATCTTTTGATTATCCTGTTTATATATGCTTCCTGCTATTATTTGATATCTCTGAGACTTGGTGATCTCTCCTTCTTTGATCCTTATCCTAGGATTCTTAGGTCCATATGTGAGAATAGGGACTGTAGGCTTAGCCCATTCTGGTGCTATGTCAAGGTTAAACAAATATGCATCTGGTAATTCATCTGCTATCCCTTGAGGAGCTTCTCCTGAGGTTAATCTTGAAAGGTGGTCAGCTCTAAGATGTGTCTTTCCTTTCCTGACTACTACCTCAAAGTCGTACTCCATGAGTAATAGAAACCAACGTATTAATCATCCCGTGTTACATGGCTTATTGACTAAATACAACAATGCTTGATGATCTGTAAAGAACTTGAACTTGTTTGCCAACAAATAGTGCCTGAATTTCTTTACTGCATAGATCATTCCTATTCCTTCTAGTTACGTAGTGGTATAATTTCTTTCTGCTGCGTTCAACTGTCTGCTCACGTAAGCTATGGGGAGATCTATATTACCTTCACTCGTGGGTTGTGCTAGCACACATCCTATGGCATAGTTGGATGCATCCACATGTACATGGAATGGCTTACTCCAATCCGGGGTTGTCAATATAGGTGCTGAGCACAAATGTCGTTTAAGTTCATTGAATGAATTCTCGCACTCGTTTGTCCATTCAAAATTGGTCAAAAGAGAGTACAGAGGCTTGGCTATGATTGCATACATGTGTATGAATCGTCTATAATAACCACAATGGCCCATAAATGCTTGTACTTCTTTTACGTTGGTTGATCTAGGTAGATCTGCAATTACTTTCACTTTTTCTTCATCTGTCGAAATTCCATTCTTTGATACAATGTGTCCTAGAATTTTGCCTTGTCTGACCATGAAAACGCATTTTTCTGGGTTCAGACAAACCTGATATTCTCGACATTTGTCAAATACTTGTTTTAGTTCTGGGATATGCGTCTGTCTGATATCCGAATAAGCACATAAGTCATCGACATAGACTTCCAAATTCTTTCGTAAGAATTCCTTGAAAACATGAAACGAGTCACTGGAAAGTGGCGGGTGCATTTGTTAAGCCAAAAGGCATCACACGAAATGCAAATATGCCCCATTCTGTGGCAAAAGCCGTCTTGTGTTGATCTTCTGGAGCGATGGCTACTTGATTATAGCCTGAGAATCCATCAAGAAAGCTGTAAACTTCCTTGCCCGCAACTCTTTCATATAAATGTTCCGTGATAGGAAGAGGATAACTGTCTCTAATCGTGGCGGCATTAACTTTTTTAAGGTTAATACACACACGCAATTTTCCATTCTTCTTGGGCACAACCACAATGGGGGATACCCATTCGGTATGCTCAATTTCGTATATGAGTCCTGCTTCTATCAAGCGATCTATTTCTTCTTTAATCTTCACAGCGTAGTTATCATTGTACGTGTATGGTTTCTGTTTTGTAGGTTTTGCATCTGGAGTCATAGGTATTCTATGAGAACATATGTCTGGATCTACTCCTTTCAAATCTTTGTAACTCCAAGCGAACACATCTCTATATTCGCGCAATAGGGCAACTAATTCTTCTTCTTCTTCATTCGTCAAATCATGCCCAATGTATGTACACTTTTCTTCTTCTCCTTCTATGGCTACTATGATTTTCTTGGTTTTCTCTCGATTATCATATACTTCTTTAGCGTCAGCTTTTTTGTTAGGCATTTGTACCATTATTCTTCTATCTTCTATTTCATACTTCTTGAAGTTCTCGGGAACCTCAAACAAAGATTCTTCTGTTTTTGACATGGTTTCTTTCTTCTTTCTTTTCTTCCCTTCACTCTTCGTGGTCACTTGAGTGGCTAACCTCACCTCATTTGTAATTTCTCGTAGAAATATTCTTCTTCTGATGCAAAAGGAGGATCCATAATAATTGACTCTAAATCAAAGTCACTTGCATCCTCAAATGCATCAGTGCTAGGTTCACACTCTTCTAGAATTGCATCACACATGATTGGCTCTATTGTAAAGACTGATATGTCATAGCCATCCCCGTCATAGTGGGGTGTCCATTGTTCTTCATTGATGGCTACATCCATGGTTGCTAGGATTTCTGCCCAACCATGAGGTTCGAATTCTTCGTCTGGAAATATTACAGGTGCATATGCTGGGTCTTGAAGAGTTCGTGGATGTTGTTCTGAACCTAAGGTCCTGGCTTCTAACCGTTCTTCCTCTTGTTTTGCTACCTTACACATCCATAAATGAGTGTCCTCGTGCAACCATGAGGGATCTGATTCCAATGAGTGTACAGATTCTGTTTCTACCTGTCTTATGGATGGTGTTCCATTGTATTGGAGGTACATCCCGATGTGAATAGTCTTTAAGATTGACTTTAGTAGTCACTCCTAAATGTTGCAAGTACAAAGAATTAGTTTCCCAATCTTGTAAAATTTGCAAATGACGCATGAATGGTTGTCCCAATATCATCTCATAAGCATGATTTTTACTAAAATCACAAATGGCAAAAGTATGCTCAAACTCCACACCACAAGTCGTGAGAGATATGCCTTCTAGTAAGCCTAATGGTTTTTCTATATGTCCATCAGCCATTTGTAGCTTCATCTTGGTGGGTCTGAGTGCTGGCTTACCCCAACGTTTCCATAAAGCAGTGGTAGCAATGGCTACTCCGGCTCCTGAATCTAAGATGGCTTTCGTGGTGTAGCCTTGATGGGTTATTGGAAGATAAGTGTTACCTTCCTCTCCTTCACTTACATCTCCAATCTTTTCTACTGGTATCTTTGGTACCTTCTTGTGTGTTCCTATCTGTGAGGGAGTAGTAGCAAGCTCGGGGAATTGATTTGCTACATGTTTCCACAGTTCTGGTTTTACTTTTAACAACTCCTCTAGAGTGAGGTTACATTGTACTTTAGTATTCTTGATCACTTCCGTGTTTCTAGGGATCACTGATTCTTCATTCCTCACTAATATGGTGGGTGCTCTCATACTAATAGACTTTGCTTCCCAAGGTCCTGTGAATTGAGGTAATTCTTGCAAAGAATTGGATTCAAAAGCCGTGTGTTCACTCAGTTGTTCTTCCTCTACATCATCATAAATAGAGGGAATGTCTTGCGGAAATTACTCCTGCAAGTCGTCTATTGCTTGAATAGGAGGATGGGTTCCTTGTTCTTTTCTCCATTTCTCTTCTTGGATTTCTCTCAAAAACTCATGTGAGTACCTATGTATGGAAGACAGGTTGTCTTGGCTTTCTGTATTGGGTACTTGAGACAGGGGTGGTGCATTCCTTTCCTGTGTCTCTGAGGCAATAGGGTTCCTATACTGATCCTTTTTCTCTTTGCTATCAATCAAGTATTCTAGTCTCTCCATCAATCCTTGGAAATGCAATTCTGGTTTTGCCATGTTATTCCAATTTAGATATCTAGAGGCTTCGAACATTGCTTGTGCTAATTCTACCATTTTCATGCAAAGTTTAGTCCTTTCAATTTTTAAGTCTGCTCGAGGGTAGTTTTTACTCATTTCAGCTATTTGGGGTCCTTCTTTTAATCTTGCCTGATACGCACGAAACATCATGTCTAGGTTTTCCGGTATTGGTTCCGCTAAAAGTGATCCTGATTTTTGCGCTAGGTTCTCTTGTTTCAATTCCTGTGAAGTCAATTCCAGGATTTTGGTCTTTCCAAGATTTAGTCTTTTTACTGCTAGACTCTCCAATTTCACTAGTTCCGGCTATTTTCTCTTGATTCTGTAAGAGTGCCTGGGCTCTTGTTATAGCTTGGATAGGCACATATGTAGGGTTGGATCCATCTGCATTGTTCACAATACCTATCATGTTGATGGGTGTCACATTTGAAGCGTTAACTGGGTTCTTAGGAAAATCTTTGATTATGTGCTCTTTACCACAATCGGCACAAAAGCCTTGTATGTTATAGTATTGTGATTGTCTTGATATTGCAGGATGTGGACAATCCTTTATGAAATGATCTCCTTGGCACCTAAAGCATGGTCCTCTAGGGCCCTGTGGTCTTTGCTGTCTCAATTGGGGCCGTGGATTTGGGTTTGTGTACATCACGTTAGCATAATCGGGCTCCCAACTAGGTTCCACTGGTGGACTATCATAATGATATGTCTCCACATGTTCTGGTGACTCTGTGTAGTACGCGGGTGGACTATCTACATGTGTAGAGTCAAAACTGTTTGAGTTGGGATCACTCTCTGTGATCAGGGGTGAAGAAGGCACTAAAGCCCTACTTAGGTTTTCTTCTGCAGCAACATATTTAACTGAGATGACATTAGCTGGTGGGGGTGGCTGCTGAGCTAAGATTGAGGTCTTTGTTGGGCCTGATACAGGTAGTTCTGAGGAGGCCTATAGTAATAAGGCTGAGCATTGTATGGGCCTTGATTCCTACCTGGCTGCGGGTATGCTTGCAGGTAGTTCTGTCTCACTGCTTGTTTGTTGTATGGGCAGTCCTGAGCCGTGTGATTCGTGTATCGTCTCTCAATTGTACAGTATTGGCGCCGTGGATTTGGGTTTGTGTACATCACGTTAGCATAATCGGGCTCCCAACTAGGTTCCACTGGTGGACTATCATAATGATATGTCTCCACATGTTCTGGTGACTCTGTGTAGTACGCGGGTGGACTATCTACATGTGTAGAGTCAAAACTGTTTGAGTTGGGATCACTCTCTGTGATCAGGGGTGAAGAAGGCACTAAAGCCCTACTTAGGTTTTCTTCTGCAGCAACATATTTAACTGAGATGACATTAGCTGGCGGGGGTGGCTGCTGAGCTAAGATTGAGGTCTTTGTTGGGCCTGATACAGGTAGTTCTGAGGAGGCCTATAGTAATAAGGCTGAGCATTGTATGGGCCTTGATTCCTACCTGGCTGCGGGTATGCTTGCAGGTAGTTCTGTCTCACTGCTTGTTTGTTGTATGGGCAGTCCTGAGCCGTGTGATTCGTGTATCGTCTCTCAATTGTACAGTATTGGCCACTAGGGTTGGCTTGTGTTTGTGTTGCATTGGGACACACATTTGCCATATGATCACCACCACAAGTGTAACAACGCTTGTTTGTTGTTGCCCTAGGCATCTGTTTACTAGAAACTCTTAGTTTCTGGGCCACTTTTTCTGCTAGATCCTCTATAGAGCTAGACAATTTTGTGGATGCTAGAGATGAACAATCTGAGTCCTTATAGACCTTTGAGAGTTCCAACTCGTCTTCCAGGTTGTCCTCAATGTCTATGCAAATTCTTACACACTGCTCTAGCGTTCTGGGTTCCTTCAAGTAGACATAGGAGCGTAGTTTAGAGCTCAACAAGCCATCTAGAAACAATGACACTTGTTTGGCCTGTGAAGGTAATTCTTGCATTGGACATCTTTCAACATATTGCCTAAACCTATGTCCTGCCAGTCTAACTGTTTCTTGAGGGGTTTGTTTAAAGCTATGAATCAACGAAGACGTGTCATGTCTGATTCCACTTTTAAAGAATTCAGTGATGAATGACTCTAAAAAGTGATGGATGTCTCTAAATTGCCTTTGTTGCAATGGTTGGAACCAAGTTAAAGCAGTATTCTTTAACGTTAGTCCAAATGCGTTATATTGCGTGAACATGTCTTCGACTTGCTCTGCTCGTAGCACTTGCTTAAATTCCGCTACATGGTCGTAGGGATCTCCTGTCCCATCAAAATAATTTTTCATGGATTTTACTAACTGAGTGGGTCTTAATATTCTTGCGTGTTCACGTGGTCTAGG
The DNA here is from genome assembly GCA_020310875.1 of Ceratopteris richardii. NCBI lineage: Eukaryota > Viridiplantae > Streptophyta > Polypodiopsida > Polypodiales > Pteridaceae > Ceratopteris > Ceratopteris richardii. The sequence continues at coordinate 109,721,360 of CM035435.1, forward strand.
TAGAGGAAAATCATCTCTACCACCTGGTGTTCTTCGTCTTTCCACTCTATCCGTGTCTACGGTGGTTCTATCTCTCCCTATGGGATGATTGAAGCTTACTTTCGGTCTCTCTCTATTCTTGTCTCTTTGCATGCCATGGGCTGAGGATGTTCCTGCCCCTTGTTGGCTCGCGTTTACATTTGCTCGAGATGGAGGGAATACTAATTCGCCTCTCCATGTGTATGTGTTTCTAGCGTGGTCAGGTACCACAAATACTCTTTCTGAAGTTCCATCCAGGTATACAACCTTTCCAGGTATATCCGGGTCCTTGAATTCATAGATTATGATGGAGCCTACCTCACTAGGTTGTTCTGTTCTGTACCTCCAAAATGCTTTGTCAGTTTCTTTATTTACAAACAGCTCTATGCTCCTGTTGTCCTGAGGGTTCCAATCTAGAACTAGTACTCGTGTCAGTACAGATTTCCCTCTAGGTGTTCTTGGTTCTTCTAATGGTTCCTTTCCTTGAGATCTCGCTTCCGTCTCTAACTGAATTACGCCAAACTCATTCGTATTGTTTGGCTGCGTACTTAAGATGTACATCGTTCCTTCCTTGTCTATGTACGCGTCTCGCTCGAATTTCACCACTAGACGTTCCAATCCAATGGGTTGATCAGGATTGTGTATTTGCACCACTTGTCTTCGCAAACCATCCTCATAGATGCGAGCACCTAAGCGGTTGGTTTGGAGAAATTCTAGTTGAGTCCTATAGGGTCCTTCAGGTTTTTCTAAATATGCTACATTTGACCCTCCTTCTGGTCTTTCTGTGCTAAATGCCATTTCCGATTCACTCGTATTTGAGCTCTCGTAGGGGTAATTACTATTCAGTTGCTGAGCCCACGATCGTGCAGTAGTGGCTACACTTGCTTCTGATGATCTAAGGCTTCGTCGGTCTGACTTACCTATATGCTTGCCCGATCTAAGGTTCATGAATTTACTTCCCGACACTATCTGATCGTCAATGTTCCTTGTTTTTAATTGCTTGGTTCTTTTTAAGTGTCTTTAAGTTCTTGTCTAGATGTATGCGTCAGGAATTCGACTTTCAGTGGTACTTTGAGTTCTCATTCCGTCACCCTTAAGTTCTTTCCCTTTAAGTTTTCCTATCACACACGTTCACTTCAGTCTTGGACTTGATAATGTTAAATATCTTGAACTTAAGGCGTTCCTATCGTCATTAATCCACAATGCTAACGTTTAGCCTAAGCTAATAATTGACTGAGGGGCTTGAGTAATCTTCCAACCTCAAGTCAATTGCTTTGGTTGCTCTGATGCCCAAGAAGCCGCGCTTCCCAAGCCCTGCGTCTTTCACTGCCTTGCTTTGCCTTGCTGTGTTTGCCCTTGATTGCCCTTGCTAGACCTGGAAAAATTCAATGTTAGACCAATTCTCAAATGGATGATCAAGGACTTGAGTATATACACCTTTAAAGATCCTTTCCCTTTTGCCCAAAATTTCAATGATTGCCCCCTGGCTTTCTAGTCCCACACTGGGTCAACCTCAAACTAGCTTATCTAAAAATCAACGTATTCTTTATGAAAAAAATAGTTGAGGTCACGTAGTACTTGTAAAGAGCTTTCTAACGAGCTATAAAGCTCAAAAAACAGACTACGGATAAAAAAGATATGACCGGTCAGGCCCTCGGGAGTAAAAATTGACAAACAGGTTTTTTCTCCAAATATGAGCTAAGGGGGAAGGAGTTAGGAGGTGCAAGGGAGAGCAAGCGCTCTGTTTTTTCATGAATTTCTGCACATACGGAGCTCGCCATTGCTCGGTGCTCAGAAATTTGAATTTCCCGCCAAAAAACACGATTCTGTGATGAAAATCGCGATTCTGTGAAAAATTCAAATTTTTTTGAAAATCACGATTTTCTATTTCCTGCCTAAAAGCCCTCTGAAGGAAACACGGTTCTGAGGTCATTCTCAGAATCGCGATTCTCTAGTTGTGCTCAGAATCGCGATTCTCTAAGTTTTCAAAAACACGATTCTGAGATCATTCTCAGAATCGCGATTTTGCGGTTGTGCTCAAAATTGCGATTCTCTAAGTTTTCAAAAACACTATTCTGAGATCATTCTCAGAATCGCGATTCTATGGTTGTGCTCAAAATCGCGATTCTCACAAATCACGATTTTCAGCCAAAAACACGATTGTGATCAAACACGATTCTCTACTCAAAATCGCGATTCTCAAAAACACGATTCTCTGCTCAAAATGCGATTCTAAAAAAAAACACGATTCTGAGAAGACACGATTATCAGTGGGCTCAAAATCACGATTCTCACAAATCACGATTTTCATCCAAAAACACGATTTTGTGAAAAGACGATTCTCTGAAATCATGATTTTGTGAAAACACGATTCTTTGTTGGCAATCGCGATTTTCATGTCAAAAACACAATTCTGAGAAAACACGATTTTCAAGGTACAAAATTGCGATTCTCTTGAGATTCACAAGATCGTGATTCTCTTGAGATTCACAAGATCACGATTCTCTTGATTTCACACAATCACGATTCTCTGATTTCACACAATCGCGATTCTCTGATTTCACACAATCGCGATTCTCTGATTTCACACAATCGCGATTCTCTGATTTCACACAATCGAGATTCTCTGATTTCACACAATCGTGATTCTGTGACTTCATACAATCGCGATTCTCTTGATTTCACAAAATCGCGATTTTTTCCAGAAGGTCCTGTTTGCCTGTTTTGACCCCCAGGAGCCTGATTTGACATAACGTTTTCATCCAAAGTCCATTTTTTGAGCTCTATAGCTCGTTGGAAAGCTCGTTTCAAATCCTACATGACCTCAACTATTTTTTACAAGAATAATGCATTGATTTTCAAATAGGATAATTTGAATTTGACCCTCAGGTGGGACCAGAAACCCAAGGGGACTCCAAAGGATTTTGAACCATACCAAGGGGAAATTTTGGACTCTTAACCAAAGCTTATGAACTTGAGATCTGGTAGACACCTAAGCAAGGATAGACAAAGCATTAGATCTTCTCAGTCTAGTGTCAACCATACAGCTAAGTCTTGGGCACAACAACTAAGTGGTTGTCCTTACATACTAAACTCTGACACAAGTGACTCAGAAATGTCTTTTAGCATGGGGAAACCTGTAGGTGGCTCAAGAACTGCCCATCTACAAACACCAAAAGGTCCCTATAAGACACAATTGGAATATATTCCGACCAACCGATTAGATGCTCGCATCTATGAGGATGGCCTGAGGCAATCAGTGGTCCAACTCAAAAATCCAGATCAACCCTTTGGACTTGAATACCCGGTGGTCAAGTTCGAAGAGGGATCATACATTGATAAGGAAGGAACCATGTATGTGGTCACCAACCTACCAGATAGGACCGATGAGTTTGGAAATATCATTTCTGAGAATGAGATAGGAGACCTAGAACAAGGAAATGTAGGACAAGGATCCCAGACTCCTAGAGGCAAGTCAGTTTTGACTAGAGTGATCACTCCAGATTGGATCCCTCAAGACAACAAAAGCATAGAACTATTCTTGAATAGAGAAACAGAGGAAGCCTTTTGGAGATTCAAACCAGATTAACCTAGTCAACTGGGCATAGTCATCATCTATGAATTCAAAGATCCTGAGATACCAGGCAATGTTGTCTACCTGGATACCACATCAGAGAAGATATTCTTGGTAACAGAACATGATAGACATGCATATACTTGGAAGAGTGAATTGATTTTCCCTCCACCAAGATCCAATGTGTCCCATGGCCTCCAAGGAGTAGGATCATCCCAAGCTCATGAAGCCTAGAGAGAAAGAAATAGAGAGAGACCTGAGGTAAGTTTTGCACACACTGTGGGTAGAAAAAGGTCAGGATTTGAAAATGAAAGACCTGAAAGAGAGAGACATCAAGCACATAGGCAACCAAGAGATGAACATGATTTTCCTTTGCCTAGACCTCGAGAGCACACAAGAACCCTTAGACCCACTCAAGTGATCAAGGCAATGAAGAATTATTTTGACGGGATAGGAGATCCTTATGATCATGTGGCCGAGTTCAAACAAGTGTTAAGAGCTAAACAGGTTGAGGATTTGTTCACCCAGTACGAGGCATTTAAGGGCACTACCTTAGCTTGGTTTCAACCACTGAGCAATCGCAACTATCACGATATAGGTCAGTTGCTAGACGAATTCATTGTAGAATTTTCCAAGAGTGGTATCAGGCATAACACATCATCTTTGATCCATAGTTTCAAGCAGACACCCCAAGAAACAATGCGACTAGCAGGTAGAAGGTTTAGATAATACCTAGAAAGATGCCCTGCTCCAGAGTTACCCACACGAGCCAAACAAGTGGCTTTGTTCTTAGATGGCTTACTGAGCACAAAGTTGAGATCATATGTGTACTTGAAAGAGCCCAGATCCATAGAAGAGTGTGTGCGGACGTGCATTGACATAGAAGATAAATTGGGTGAGGAGTTAGGATTGTCCAAACTCTATAAGGATTCTGATAGTTCTACTAGTCACACTTCGAAAATCTCCACGGAAATAGACGAGATAGTTGAGCAAGTTGCCAAGAAGCTAGGAGTCCAAAATAGACAAACACAGAGAGTCACCTCATTGAACCGATGTTATACTTGTGGAGGTGACCACATGGCTAATGTATGCCCATTGCACAACCAGAACATGAGAGAAAGGAATGCTCCATATTGCACTATTGAGAGAAAATACACGAACCATATGGCTCAAGATTGTCCATACAATAGACAGGCTGTTAGACAGAATTATTAGCAACCTTACCAACAAGGTAGGTATTAGAACCAATACCAACAGCCATATTATCGACCACAACCACAGTATCAGACACCATATAGGCCACAACCAGTCCTAGGAAACCAACCACCAGCGCTTGCCAATGTAATTCCAATTAAGTATGCATTGGCAGAAGAAAACCTTAATAGAGCATTGGTGCCACTGACCCCACTGATCTCAGAGAATGACTCTCATGCTCATAGTTCAGACTACTCCCATGAAGGTAGTCCACATGCTTATTACACAGAGTCACCTGAACATAGTGAGAGTTACTCGTATCAATATGACGCACCACCTATGGAACAAAATTGGGAGCCCAAACATTCCAATGTCATGTACATAAATGCTAACCCTAGGCTCCAATTGAGACAAGTAAGACCACGAGCCCCTAGAGGATCTTGTTTCAGATGTCAAGGTGACCATTTCATTCGTGATTGTCCCCACCCACCATCTCTGAGTCAAGGTCACGTTATCACAATACAAGCGTTTTGTCCTGAATGTGGTAAAGACCATCTTCCCAGAGATTGCCCAAGAAACCCCTCTAGTGCACCCAAGATTACACCCATTAATGTGGTAGGCTTAGTGGTGGATTCAAGTTCAAGTAGCAGTAATGTGGCTCCTATACAAGCTGTCACTAGAGCACAAGCCTTAAAACAGGATAAACCAGTAGAGCAATCAGAGTCAAGCGAATCGGGAGAACCTAGTAAGAGGAAAACAAGAACATGGAAGGATACTAGAGAGAAGGCCAATCGCAAGTGGAATAAAAAGTTATCGAAACTAGAAGAAAGCTTGAAAGATGCCAAAACAGAAATAGATGACATTGCATCTCAAAGCCCCTCACATGCTGAAACTCCATCTACTCCACCTCATCCCACCCCACCACCCATTGTAAATAGGCCGCAACCAGGGTCTGTTCTTGCAGATCCAACCCCAGAAGGCTTGGACATGATGTTCAAGGCCTACCAGGCTCGACTTCAAGAAGGGCCTACAGCTGAAAACCTAGACAACAGTTACCCTAGAGCGGACTTAGAGATTGAACGGATGAAAATGTGCATGAAAATGGTAGAACAAGCTCAAGCTATACTTGAGACTAGTCAAAAGTTCAATCAGACAAACTTTGTCAAATCGGATTTGCATTTCCAGGGCTTACTAGAAAGATTAGAGCAGTTGGTAAACAAACCACAAGATTCTTTACCTCCACAGGCTCAACCAGTTATTGAGAGAAGAAGCTCACCACCAATGGGAGCGTATGTTCCTAATTCCACGGATGCTGGGATACCTCCTTCAATTCAGGAGCACTCTAAAGAGTTCTTGCGGGAAATACAAGAGGAGAAATGGGCCAAGGAGAAGGGTAATTTCCCTCCTATTCGTGAGATTGATGACCTTCATGATCAATTTCCCCAAGACATTCCATCTATTTACGGAGATGAAGCAGAATAACAAGAAGATGAAAGGTTAGATTTTGAATCTAATACCTTAGAAGAACTGCCTCAATTTCCAGGCCCATGGGAATCTGAATCTCTTCAGATCCGAGCTCCCACAATACTGGTAAGGAATGAAGACTCGGTGGTTCCAAGGAGCACTGATGTCGTGAAGAACACTAAGGTTCAATGTCATCTCACTGTAGAAGAGCTGCTCAAAGCAAAACCTGAGCTATGGAATCATGTGAAGGATCAGGTTCCAGAACTTGATTCCAATAAGCCAAAAACACGCTCTAAGCAAAAAGTTCCAGAGATACCTCTAGACAAAATAGGGGACATGTGTGAGGGTTAAGAAGGTAATACTTATCTTCCAATCACCTACCAAGGTTACACAACGAAAGCAATCATAGATTCAGGTGCTGGTGTTGCTATTGCAACCACCTCCTTGTGGAAGCAATGGGGCAAACCCACATTGAGACCAACTAGAATGAAGCTTCAAATGGCCGACGGTCATTTTGAAAGACCTCTAGGATTGCTCGAAGGGATAACTCTAACCACTTGTGGTGTAGAGTTTGAGCACACATTTGCTATATGTGACTTTCAGAAAAATAATGTCTATGAGATGATCCTAGGAAGACCCTTCCTACGACAATTGCAAATAGTACAGGATTGGGGAACCAACTCCTTGTACTTGCAACACTTAGGGGTCACCACCAAGGTAAATTTGAAGGATTACACCTTCAGAGATGTACCACCCCTACAGTGGAATTCTATCCACAAAGCGAAAGAACATTCTATCTCTGTGCATTCTAAAAGTTCACCTGATCCATCATGGCTGCATGAAGATACTGATTTGTGGATGTGCAAGGTCGCAGAGGAAGAGGAAAAACGTTTAAAGGCAAGAGAATAAGGAACTTTGCCAGGATATAGACCAATTAAAGACCCAGCTTATACACCGATGATCTTTCCAGATGAGGAATTTGAGCCTCATGGCTGGCCAGAAATCTTAGCTACCATGGACATTGCTGTTAATGAAGAACAATGGACACCTCATTGTGATGAGGAGGGTTATGATATTTCTGTGTTCATGTGTCAGCCCTTGCTAGAAGAATGTGACCCTAGTGATGTCATAGAAGAAGAAGAGAACGATGGCGATCTAGAGTCCATTGTGATGGATAGTTGCTTTAATTCAGAGCAGCGCTATCTAGAAGATGTAGGAGTGCTTACCCAAAAAGAATAAGAACCTCTCACAAGTATTAAAAGGGTAAACTCAAAGGATGGAAGTGAGAGCAATCAAAAGAAAAAGAAAAGAAAAGCGATGAAACAAGAGGAGGAGGAATCATTGTTTGAAGTACCAGAAAACTTCAAGAAATATGAAGTTGATGACCGCAAAATTTTGGTACGAATGCCTAAGAGAGAGGCGATCATAGGAGAATCATATGATAATAAAGAAAAGACCAAGAAAATTGTAGTGACCATTGAAGAGAACGAAGAGAGATGCACACATATATAGGAGATGACCTAAGTGCAAGAGAGGAAATGGAGCTCGTAGCTCTATTAAGGGAATATAGGGATGTGTTTGCATGGCACTATAGAGACTTGAAAGGGGTAGATCCAAGAATTTTCTCTTATACTATCCCCATGAGTGCTGATGCCAAGCCCACCAAACAGAAGCCCTACACATATAATGATACATATGCAGCCAAAATAAAAGAAGAAATTGATAGGCTGATTGAAGTTGGATTCATCTATGAGATTGAGCATACTGAATGGGTGTCTCCCATTGTAGTGGTGCCTAAGAAGAATGAGAAGTTGCGCGTGTGTATTAACCTTAAAAAAGTTAATGCCGCTATGATCAGAGATAGTTATCCACTTCTAATCACGGAACACCTATTGGAGCGTGTTGCAGGAAAGGAAGTTTATAGCTTCCTTGATGGATTTTCAGGTTACAATCAAGTAGCCATTGCCCCAGAAGATCAACACAAAACAACTTTTGCCACAGAGTGGGGGATCTTTGCATTTCGTGTGATTCCATTTGGGCTCACCAATGCACCTGCAACATTCCAAAGGCTCATGTGTCATGTCTTCAAAGAGTTCTTGCGAAAGAGCTTAGAAGTATATGTGGACGATTTATGTGCCCATTCCCAAGAAAGAAGATACCACATCCCTAAGCTCAGACAAATCTTCAACAAGTGTAGAGAATATCGAGTGTGTCTGAACCCAGAAAAGTGTGTGTTCATGGTGCGTCAAGGTAAAATCTTAGGTCATATTGTTTCTAAGAATGGAATCTCAACAGATGAAGATAAGGTACGAGCCATAGCGGAGCTGCCAAGGCCAAGGAATGTTGAAGAGGTACAAGCCTTTATGGGCCATTGTGGATATTACCGTAGGTTTATCCACATGTATGCGATCATAGCTAGACCCCTTTATGCCTTGTTGTCTAATTTTGAGTGGAACGATGAATGCGAGAATTCTTTCAATGAACTAAAGAAACGTTTGTGCACAGCACCAATATTGACCACTCCTGATTGGAATAAACCATTCCATGTCCATGTGGATGCATCCAATCATGCCACAGGATGTGTGCTAGCACAACCCACAGGTGAAGGAAACTTAGATTTGCCCATAGCATATGCTAGTAGACAGCTCACCGCAGCTGAACGAAACTATACCACAACTAAGCGAGAGGGTTAGGGAAGGTTTATGCTGTGAAGAAGTTTAGACACTATTTATTGGCCAACAAGTTCAAATTTTTCACTGATCATCAAGCTTTGTTATATTTGGTCAATAAACCTTGCAATATTGGATGCTTAGTAAGATGGTTCCTCTTACTAATGGAATATGACTTTGAAGTTGTTGTCAGAAAAGGTAGAACCCACCTTCGGGCAGATCACCTTTCTCGCATTACTTCAGGAGAGTCACCTCAAGGAGTGTCTGATGACCTACCCGACGCTTATCTGTTCAATTTAGAAGTTGTTCCTAAATGGGCAAATAAGTTGGTACCAGTCCTAACCTTCGAACCTGCAAATAAGAATGTGAAAACATCACAAGAAGAAATTGTAAAATCACAAAAATATCACATATTGGCAGGAAGCATGTACAAACAAGATACAGAGGGTGTACTCGCTTGTTGTGTCAAGGATGACGAACATACTAGCTGGTTGCAACAAGCCCATGAAGGATTTCTAGGAAATCACTATTCTAAACAACGAACATTGCAGAATCTAAAACGTTTAGGAGTGTATTGGCCTAGCATGGACAAAGACATTCGTGAGTGGATTAAGAATTGTCCTGTGTGCCAGGAAAAACCCCCAGTGGAGCATGCAACCCTTTATCAAGTGTCATTAATTCCAGATTGGAGTGCTCCATTGGTAGAGTTTATGAGGTCGGGAAGATTACCCAAAGAGGCTAGTCTAGCAAGAAGACGAAGCATGGAGAAAGAGGCTCAAGGCTATGCCTTAGTAGGAGACAACCTATACCGAAGAGGCAAAGATGGTTACTTAAGACTGTGCGTTCATGAATTAGACTTTTTAAAGATCTTAGAGACTGCACACAGTGGTGTTGCAGGTGGACATATCAGTCTTGATTGAGTAATCAAGACCATTCTATTCTCAGGACTATGGTGGCCCACTCTTCATATGGATGCTCATACCTATGTGAAGAAATGTGACACATGCCAACGTGCACAATATCCACTTAGAAAAGACGAGATGCCTTTGAGGCCTATGATGGGAGGGCGTGCATTTTCAAAGTGGGGCATAGACTTCATAGGTCCTATTAACCCCCCAGCTAGAAACTCCCATGCATAGTATATTATTGTAGCCACAGATTACCTTACAAAGTGGGTAGAAGTGAACGCTACAACAAAGAATGATGCTCAGACTACGGCTAAGTTCTTATTTGAGAATGTGTTCACGAGATATGGGCTACCAATAGAGTTAGTGAGTGATAGAGGCACACGCTTCTTGAATGAGGTCATTGAAAATCTTCTCCAAGAATTCTTGGTGATACATAAGAAGTCTACCCCTTATCACCCACAAGCTAACGGACAAGCCGAGAGCACCAATAAGATCCTCTGTAACGTATTGAGAAAACTGGTAAATACTAAACACTCTGATTGGGACAAACAACTTCATCATGCTGTTTGGGCTTATCGAGTTGCCTACAAAACGGTAGTCAATGCCACCCCATTTCAGATGGTCTTTGGACAGAATGCTGTGCTACCATTAGATTTGTTAATCCCAGCTTTAAAAGTAGCACAAGAGCATGAGTGGAATGGACATGAATTGTCCTCTAGGATCTTTGACCTAGAACGCTTAGGTGGGACGAGGCTACGAGCGACAGCAGGTATCTACGCTGCAAAGAAAAGGCAAAAGGCATACTTTGATGCACACATCAAGGATAAGGGGTTGAAAGAGGGAGACCTAGTGCTAGTTTATATGCTAAAGCAACATGCCCGTAAGTTGGAAAAAAGAGGATACGGACCCATGATCATTAATAGAATTTCCACTAGCGGTGCAGGTTTGTTGGCCACTTTAGAAGGAGATATCTTGCCAAACTATATTAGTGGATGTAGAGTCAAGTTATACCAAGAACCTCTTACAGAGGATATGCTTATGAGACTCAACACTGCTAAGAAGCGAAAAGAAGAGGAGTTAAGGGTGAGGGAAGAAGCATAGGTAGAGGCCAGAGAGCATATTAGGCGAAATAAGTTAAGGCGACTAGGCTTAGATGTCAACTCAAAAGCCCCAAAATATCACATGGATATGTGCCAAAAATCAGGCATAGCGACTTCTCAAGTCATTGACCGACGTCCCTTTGTGACCATAGAGATAGGACAAGGAAAGGGTGCAAGGACTGTGAAAGCATTGATTGACTCAGGTGCAGCAAGTAGTGCAGTTAGACTTTCCTACTGCCAAGGCTTGCAGTTGAACATCAATCCCATAGAAGCTTATCTCATAGGATTAGGAGGTGTGGAAACCCCTTGTTTGGGCGAGGTGGAACTTCCCATCTACCTTCAAGATGTTCCAATGACCGTCAAAGTGCTGGTGTGTCAAGATGAGAACCTTACAGAACCTCTTGTCTTAGGACAAGATTGGATTTATGACAATGCAGTCAACTTGAACCTAAGAAGTCAACTTCTTCAAGTTTGGGTCTAGGGACAATGCTTTACACTAGAACTAGAAAATGGCATGCTCACAAATCCAGATGTCACATCTTGTAGTTCTCCTAGGAATAATCTTAGCAAAAGAGATGTTGTATGCGTCAAAAGCTCTATGTCGCAAGAGAACTCAATCATGGAAGAATAGGCTCAAAGACAAGCGGACTCCTCCTCTGGTGCAAGGGCTAATGCCGCCACTACAACTCAACCAACAAGGCAAGCACAATCAAACGGGACAACTGCTATATCAAATAGACAACGAGATTTCAAAAGGAAAGTAGTGCAGGGCATGAAGCAGATCTGGGTACGAAAAGGAGAGCAACCACCGGCCTTAACCCCACAATTCCCCTCCAAGGACTCCCACCAGGCTAGAAGACGAATGAAGAAGCTAGGACAAACTCAACCACAAGATATTCGACAAGTTTGGGTGCCTAAGAAATTAGCTGCAGCTCAACAAGGACAATTGCAAATATGGGTACCCAAGAAGCTCTTACGTGTACAACAATCTATGCATTTGCACCATTCAGGTCATGCATTTCCAAAGTGTCCATTAATATAGGGCCACATTACACGGTCGTGCATAGACACACTTGAGAATCCCAGGCACAAGAGCACATTGACATATGTCAAATATTTTTATTGATACTAACCTTTGTCTTCTTGTTTTGTGACATTGTTCCTCAAAAAAAAAAGAGAAAAAAAAGAGAAGAAGAAAAAACGTGGAAGAAAGAACTTGTTCCCAAGTTTGGCTCATGGAACATGAATGAGTCATGCTTAGTTGAAAAATGGAACCGTTGATTCCTGGTCATTTATCAGTTTGGATAGAGGTGTGTCTCGACTAGCAGATGATATAATTGCTGCCTTATGTGGTAGATGTCAAGAACTTGGCATGAACATGGCATCCACAACTATTGTTTCCCCTTACCATGCTAGGAGGGAAGAGCTTGAAGATCCACAACTTGAGTGATGCTTCACTACTGTATGTACGAGAGCATCCAAGGAGATATCCGCAAGAGGTAGTTCGGGTACACTGCAAATCCTTGTATGAATACTAGGTGAGAAGACTCATGCTTATGGTGAGCTAAATTGAATATGTGAAACTAAGCTTGGTGTAGTTACCCAATGTTATTTGTCAAGAAATATAAAGAAATTCAATTCTCAGTATTTGGCAACTGTTGCTTTGAAAAGAGGAAACAAACCAGGCACTCAAAGGAATTTTCATCAGTGGCCCCTCAACATGGACATTCATCGATAATGTTCCATCACAAATGTCGGGTATACAACACGTAGAGATACACATCAATCGACCCTTCACCATGGTAAGTATCTTCACTTTGGCAGCACCATAACCATGATAGATTAGGAAACCTCTTCGTCAGCATACCCTTGAGCACTTAGGTCAAGACCCCAATTTTTGCACCATACTTCTTCCAATGCATTTTTCCAAGTAAGCATGCATATGGCTACATTACAAGGCCATGCACAAGGCACATATTTTACTCAACCCATGCACGAACACACTTACCCATCATTCATTATGGGTTACGAGTATGGGGCATGAGCTACATAGGAATATCATCTTTGGAAGATTTGGAGGACATCAATGGAGGCCCACCATGAAACAATCATGCTGGAATCCAAGGAAGGAGCGCATACCAAGGGACAACAACTTCCAAAGGCTTTTAGTGACAAATGAAGAACCGGACAACCAACCCTACCACATTTGGAAGGTAGACGGCTCTTGTTCCTACCAAACAGACACTACCTCTCAAAGAACTACATGGAACAACCATTACAACAAGGGTCTGTCAGGGACGACAGACTCGAGAGGGAAGGGGAGTGTTGAAGCTGAAGGTCAAGGACAAAGCACAGGAGCACATCAAAGAGGTGGACACACAAGAAGAAGGAGCAAGTAGGGAGCTCCAAGAAGTGTATGTCAAATTTTCATAAGAAATCCCTACAAAAATAGTGATTTTCATCACTAAAAATCATTGTAAATACCATTTTCTATTTTTATAACTCCATTTTGTTCAAGCCGAGGAGTCCTCAAGCTTGAGGAGTATTAGAAGTACCATCGTACCAATGTTCATAATTTTTAGACTTCGTTTGAGCCCTCAAATAAGCCCTGGAACCTAATTTTTAACTAGGCCGGACACTAGGTCTAGACAGGGCCAAAACTACTCAAAAAACTATAAAAAGAGCTAGAGAGCTCATTTTTGAGGTTAGCTTGTGAGAGAATAGAGCTTTTGTAAGAGAACTCTTTTGCAATCGAAGCTTTCCATTGTTCCTCTCTTTGATCTTACCTTGTGTGCGTGTGTGTGTATGTGCAAAAATGTTTGTGTGCTTTCACTCACGCACTTGTGCCTTCACTTGCTCGTGGTCTTCATACCGGTCCTCACGTCTCCACGGATTGACAAGTAAAGGAGGTGGTGCTTACGCTTGAGCTACAAGTAGGCTCTAATGAATCCTTGAGCAAAAATTTCTTATTTGTCTCCTTGGGTGTTCGGCATTCTTCTTGTAAGCAGTCATAATCCTCTAGCACCCGTGCGTGGTCTTCCAAGAGAATCTACATTGACTCCAGAGGAATAGCTTGAAAAGGAGAGGGGCTAAGGGGCATCTCTGGATTATCCAAGGTGGCCTCAAAGTTCTCGTGGTTCTATTTTTGGAGGCATTGATTTTCTTCCTTGCTTGTGATGAGATGCCTTCGAAGGAGCACCATATTACATGACAATTGAGCATTGCACATCAAATAGACATCTAACTGCGACTCGACTTCTTTGATGTGTTTTTGTACTTGGGCTTTGAGAGTTTGTTGTTGTTGCAGATGCTCTGCTTCCAAGTGTTGATACTTCATATTGAGTTCTTGGTTCTCTAAAGGTAGTGCATCTAAGCATGTCTGCAAATACATCATAGTTTGTTGGAGGGTTGAATGTTGTTGCCCTAACGACATTAATCTATTGAAGCCACTGTATCATCTGCTGGATGGTAGCATCAACAGTGGACGATGACGATGATGCAAAGGTCAGAAATGACATATGCGGGGTGGTTTGTAATGCAATGGGAGTGGGAGTTGGGGTAGGGATTGTGGATGCCGTGGCAAGTGATGCAAGAGATGTGCGAATAGATGTCATGTGAAGTGTGCTGCGTGATGTGGGTGATACATGCAAATGTGCATCTTGTGAGGCAATGGGTGAAATTTCCATGTCACTGGTGGTGCATTCGGTGATAGCAATGTGAAAGAGTGAAGTGGGTGTCATTGTGCGAGGTGGGGGGTGCAATTGTGTGGTGAGAGGTGAGTGGGGTGGTGTGCTTGGTGGCCATAAGAAAGGAGCTTGTGGGCAGAGTTCTTGGGGAGGCCTTTCAAATGGAAAAGGTGAGGTTGGTAGATACAAAAAGGATGTGAAAGAGGAGTAAGATGAAGGTGGTGGTGTTGACATGGTAAAAGAGTACAATGTGTTAGTGGTAAATGAGGGGAAATAAGGGGATGGGGAAATGATAGGTGGCATAAGGATAGGTGGAATGGAGACAGACATGAGGGGAGGAGTAGTCGTAATAGGACTGGATATTGGGGGCCAAACAGAAACGAGGATGGAATACGAACATCAGGGCTCTCTACAATGTTAGAGGAGGGTGGGGTTGATGATGGGTGAGAAGGGAGGGTTTCGCTAATGGTTGTACATGGGAAGTGTCTTCACTCGCAGTTAGGTCAGTAGTAGAGGAACCCACAGGTGGTGCGGATGTGATAGAATCTATCGGTACTTGAATACATGTGCTCAGTCATTTGATAATTCGAACCTACCAAGGGTCGAACTTGGAAAGGGGTTTCTGTAGCAAGTAATGTATGTCTTCCGACACACCTACTGATTGGACCAATTCATGCATAGTGGAGATTAGAGTTTCCTCAAATCCACTATTGATCAATTCCTACTACAAGATGGCTTGGCTCTATTCTTTAGTCACTCTAGTCCTTGCCCAAACCTTATTCATAGCATTATGGAGCCGTCGAATGGCTATTGTGTACGTTGTTGCTTCTGCCATCTCCTCTTCATATGTACTGGTTTCCCTTGGAGCTTTGATTGGTGTCTCAAATTGATGTACTTCTCCCTCACTCGCTTCAGTGTCAGCATCTCCCTCATCTATCACTGTACGGTCATTGTCTTCATCTTCCAAGTCAGTGTTCTTGCCCTCTGATGGTCTTGTAGGGTAAGCAAGTCGTTCAAATTCTTGGGAAAAAAATTGGGTATCCAAAAATTGAAATTCACTGGACAATACTTCTAGGATCTCGAAATCAAACATGGTGTTGATATCCTGTGCCCAAACTAGTGACTGGGAAGGTAAAAGAATCAGAGACAAATGTAGAGGTCACCATGGGAGCTTCAACAGTAGTGGTGGTTGTGGTGGTGATGGTGGTAGAAACATTGATTGCTGCCTGTGAAACCTCACGTATGGTAGCAAAGCAATTCAAGCAGACTCAAAAGGGTGGAACACTTGATTGCGATTGAACTGGAGGTCATTGTGTTGAGATCGCGAGTGTGGGCTATGGTGAAGGTGATTCTGGAACTTGTAAGCAGTGGATTACGCCATGCATGCGCTCTACTCTTCTAACATTGGGAGGTCGTGTGGTTTTCTTTGAGCCTTTGTATTGTTGTAATTGCGCTACTGGAAGGGCTCTCTCAATAGCAATATCATAAGCCAAACACATGTAGATGATGCGTGTGAGTGCATAGCAACCATGGACAACCTTTTTCTTCTCCCAACAATGTCCTGCTAATAAAAGCTAGTCCTCGATATAAGTGGCAATGTCAATCGTTTGAGGCCTAGTGGTAGCAAGGTACAATCCAAACCATAGATGTTTGTGGGGGATTGGAAAGTGCTCCTATGCTGGAAAGGCAAAATGTTGGAGGTATATTCTCAAAGGAGTGGTTAGTTGAGGAGTGATGGCTAAAATTGCCGACCATTTGTCCATGTCACTTTGCTTCATAGGTTCTGGGATAAGGCGCTCTTTCTCCGTGGGCGTATGATTTCCATGAATCTTAAGAGCAGTCCTGATTAAGTCCAAAGACAAGGTAAACTTCTTGAAGGGGGGTCATTGACTAATGAAGGTAGCCGAAGATTGGATCCAATTCCTTTCACTCTTGTTCTTTAATAGAAGCCACCAGATAATAACACCGATAAAAGTCGGGTTTAGGTAGTGGTGCACTAAAGTAGTTGGCAAATCCTGCTCTCTGCCAGATGGGTTTGAGTTATTCACTATTTTGAAGGTCTTCAAACTCTTGCGAGAAGAATTGATAGCACCTCCACACATTTGCTCCGTAAGTTAGGTTGGCTTCATAGATGGACTCTACTTCACCCAGTGGTCCGGTGAGCCCTTGGAACCAATGCGCCTTGCTGCTTACTCTTTCCGTCTTTCCTCGGGGAGGGTCTTCAATGGGCATGGGTCCTGTGAAACCTTGGAACTCTGGTTAATAAGCTCTCAAATGGGAGAGCTGAGAAGTCAAATAAAGGCTGTCCGAGCAATGTGCTAGTGGAACTTTCGGCTTGCATGATGAAAGCTTGTGGATAAACCTAAGCTGGAGTGAAGAGGAAAACACATTAGTCATGGAAAATAATTAAGATCCCAAGACGATGAGACCTCCATTCCTTTCCACCACCAACATGCTTCCTGTGTAGTGTGCATGGTTTTAATGATGTGTGAGGTGAATGTGAGAAGTGTATGGCTTGACTGAGTGGTAATGTGTGAGGTGCGTGGCTTTACAATTGAAGACTAATGAGCACTACCTACAAAGTTAGTGTAGATTACAAGGATGGTGGTGATATGAGTTCATCAAGCTGGATATGGGTGAAGTGGTCAATAAGTGTTTAGCTTCACTAAGTCGGTGGTCGGGATGAGTTTGGTTAAGAGTTGTTGTGATTAGGGAAGTTTTGGGAATCCATTTCTGTACAGGAGGGGGAGGTAGAAGAGATGAAATGGAATCTACAAAAGAGGGTGTGTAAGGTGTCCTAGTACTCATAGAAAAGATTTTCATCGAGCTGACTAAAGTTGAAGCATAAACTACACATTTCTTGGGTATCCAAAGCTGGCGAGACTTGGACTGAGTGGTCACCAAGGTTTTGGGCACCCAAATCTGGCGAATATGTTGCCGCGGTTGGAATTGAGAGGGGTGTTGAAGATATGGAGTGTTTGACTCACTGGATATTGTAGCTTTGCATATCCACCTTGGTTCTAGGAATGCCTTAGTAGATTGTCTAAAGGGCCACTCTCATGTGTTCCTCCTTTGAGTACATGGGTGATGTGGCCGTGCTAGATGTCGAGGGGGTGAGATATCGTATCCACACTTTGTTTTGGAAAAGAAGGGAGATCCATTGCTAATGTGTCTAGCCCATTAGGAAGTGAGACATTCTGTGCCATAGATCTAGGTGAACACCATGTTAGCGAGGGTGATCTGATGGAGGTTCCTAAATCATCCCTTGTGTAACTGCCTGATGGGGGGGTTCGTGGGGTTCGGTAGGGCTTGCCCAAAATCTATGATAGTTCACACCCAACTAGAGGCTGAAACCTTACGCTGCCATATTTTTCTGGTTCCCATCTGCTTGCTTGATCTTACCTCTTGGATGGGTGGTATTTCCTGCTTCGATTCCGTGGGGTTAGTTAACCCACACAAAGTTGGACAGAGGCTGCACACAACACGTGGGTCTTTTGTTATGTTCAACACTTCTTTGCACCGACCTCTCAGTGGTAGCTCATGATACTGTCCTACAAGTTCCAATTGGAGCACATTTCTGCGAAGATTTAAATTCACTGAGTAGTGGCATAACCATTCCTGGCCTAGGATCATAGGTTCTATTAGGTCGTCATCATGGCAAACTAAAAGTTTTACTGTCAAGGTCATGTCCTCAATGGAGATTGGTAACTTGATCTCACCTATGCAAGGGGTTTCTAATCCACCTAATCCTATGAGATAGGCTTCACTTCATATTCCCAGTAAAGAGAAAGGCTAATTGTATTCATCGCTGCACCAAAGTCGATTAGAGCCTTAACTTTTGCGTGCACATGCGGTCATGTCTGAGAGTGATGTTAAAAAATGGTCTCTTGTCAAGAATACTAGGGATATCCCTTCCTCTAATTTGACACATAGCTACTGGATATCGTGGAGCATCCTCCGGTTGAGGTTCTCTACCTAGTCCTCTCCTTCTTAGTCGCATGCGCCTAATGCATTCCAATGCTTGTGCTTGGGCTTAAGCCCTAATTTGTTCCTCCTATTCCTTTCACTTTTTGGCAAGAGTTAGACATTTAATCATGTCTTCAATTAAAGCTTCTTGATACATCTTAACTCTACATCTGTTGATATAATTAGGCATTACTTCACCTTCTAGAGTTGCTAGTTGAACAACACCGCTAGTTGATATCTTGTTGATGACCATGGGTCCATATCCTCGTTTCTCTAACTTGCGACCATGTTATTTCAAGGTGTAAACTAGCACCAAATCTCCTACTCGTAACCCTTTATCTTTGATAAGAGCATCAAAATAGGCTTTTTATCTCTTCTTAGCAGCATAAATTCCTTCAGCTGCATGCAGTCGCATCTTTCCTAATACTTCTAAGTCAAGTATCATCAAGGAAATTTCATGGCCCTTCCACTCATGCTCCTGAGCGATTTTGAGTGTGGGTATCAAAAAGTCTAAAGGCAACACGACATTCTGACCAAACACCATCTGGAATGGTGTGGCATTGAGCACTGTTTTATAGGCTACTTGATAAGCCCATAAGGCGTGGTGTAATTGTTGATCCCAATCCGAATGTTTATTGTTCACAATCTTGGTTAGGATGTTGCACAAAGTCTTATCAGTACTCTCAGCTTGTCCGTTATCTTGCAGATGATACGATGCCCATTTCTTGTGTATTACCATAAAGTCTTGTAATAGATATTCAATAACCTCATTTAGGAAATGAGTACCCCTATAGCTTACAAGTTTGGTAGGAAGTCCGTATCTTGTGAAAACATTCTCAAACAAGAATTTTGTCATGGTGTTTGCGTCATTTTTCCTTGTGGCCTTGGCTTCTACCCATTACGTGAGATATTCAATGGAAACGATGATATACTCAGCATGAGAGTTCTTTGTAGGGGGGGTTAATAGTTTCAAGAAAATCTATTCCCCACTTTGAGAATGCACACCCTCCCATCATGGGTCATAGGGTCATCTCATCCTTGGATATGGGATACTGAGTTCTTTGACATACGTCACATTGTTTTACGTAGGTGTGGGCGTCCATATGTAGAGTCGGCCACCATAATTCTAAAAATAGTATGGCCTTAATAACGCGATCAGGTCCAAAATGGCCTCGTGTTGCACCCTGATGTGCAGCTTCCAAAAAGTTGAGATATTCACTCTTGTGCATGCATGTCCTCAGATAACCATCTCTTCCCTGCTTATACAGATTGTCACCAATGAGCTTGTAGTCTAAAGCCTCTTGCCCTAGGCTTTGTTGACGTGCCAAAGTCATGTTCTCTGGAAAAGTCTTTGTTCTCAGATAAGTGACTAAAGGTTCACTCCAGTCTGGCATTAGGGTCACCTGGTATAGAGTGGCATGTTCTATCGGTGGTCTATTACAACATTTTGGGCATTCATCACAAATTCATCATACATCTTTCTCCATAGACGGCCAATACACACCTAATCTTTTCAAGTTCAATAACATTGCTTGTCTCGAATGATGTTGCTCTCGTGCACCTACATGTGCTAGTTGCAACCAATTGTTATACTCCTGTTCGTCTACACAACAAGCAAGGATATTTATATGGTCCTACCTATAGATGCTACCGACAAGGATTTGATATCTCTGCGTTCTCACTACCTCTTTGTCTTGGGTTCTCTCTTGAGGGTTCTTGGGTCCATATGTCAATATTGGAACTAACGGCTTGGTCCATTCAGGGACAATCTTGACATTGAAGAGGTAAGCATCTGGTAGCTCATCTGCTACCCCAATAGCGGCTCCTTCAAAATTTATCCTCGAGAGGTGGTCTGCTCTCAAGTGTGTCTTACCCTTCTTGACTACGACTTCAAAATCATATTCCATTAGTAATAGAAACCAACGTATTAACCTACCTGTGTTGTAGGGTTTGTTTACTAAATACAAGAGAGCCTGATGGTTTGTAAAAAACTTAAACTTATTTGCCAGTAAATAGTGGCAAAATTTCTTAATGGCATAGACCATTTGTAGCCCCTCTCTCTTAGTAGTGGTGTAATTCCTCTCTGCGGCATTCAACTGCCTACTGGTGTATGCAATCGGTAAATCTATATTTCGCTCGTCTGTGGGTTGTGCTAGCACACATCCTATGGCATGATTAGAAGCATCTACATGTACATGAAAAGGTTTATTCCAATCAGGCACAACTAGAATAGGTGCAGATCACAATCGTTGTTTTAGTTCACCAAAGGAACTCTCACATTCTTCTGTCCACTCAAAGTTTGTTAGCAGTTGTAGATTGGTTTAGTGATGATTGCATCCATGTGTATGAATCATCAATAATAACCACAATGGCCAATAAATGCTTGTACTTCCTTTATGTTCTTTGGCCTGGGTAAGTCATTGATTACGCATACCTTATCTTCATCCGTGGAAATTCCATTTTTCAAAACTATATGACGTATCTTACCCTCTCTTACCATAAAAACACACTTCTCGGGATTTAAATAGACTTGATATTCCTGACACTTATCGAAAATGATTCAAGATCAGAGATATGATGTGTTCTAAGCATTGAGTGAGCACATAGATCATTTGCTTACACTTCTAGATTCTTTCTCAAAACTTCTTTGAACACGTGGCACATCAACCTTTGGAAAGTTGTCGGTGCATTTATCAACCCAAAAGGCATTACACGCACTCTCAGCTTACCGTTCTTCTTAGGAACAACTACTATGGGTGACACCCATTTGGTGTGTTGTATTTTGTAGATGAATCTGGCTTCTATGAGTCTATCTATTTCTTCCTTGATCTTCAATGTGTAATTTTCATTATACATATAGGGCTTTTGCTAGGTGGGTTTAGCCTCGGTGGTCACGGGTATCCTATGGGAACATATGTCTGGATCTACCCCTTTCAAATCCTTGTAACTCCATGCAAACACATCTGTATACCTTTTCAGTAGAGCAATCAGACTTTCTTCCTCTTTGTCGGTCAAATCATGTCCTATGTACGTGCATCGTTCTTCTCCACCCTCAATTGCTACTACGACTTTCTTTGTGGTTTCCTTATTATCATAAGCTTCTCCCAATTTTTTGCCTCGTTTCTGCATTCTCATCATGATTTTTCATTCTTCCACCATATATTTTCTAAAATTTTCTAGCACGTCCATCAATGGTTCTTCTTCCTCCCCTGGTTTCACATTTTTTTCCTTTCTCGTCTTTTGATTTCGTTGACTAGGACTTGAATTGTCCTTTTCCTTCCCAGGGGTGGTGATTTCTGGGGACATGGCTTCTACCCAACCTCAAAAATCCTCTTTTGATAAACATTCAGGTCTATCCGAGTCTACTTCCCATTCTTCCTCGTTCACTTGCCTACTCATTTCCAAGATCTCACCTTCAAGTTTATCCTCTTTTGTTTCTTCTCCTACAAGGTTTACAATGAAGATGGATATGTCATAGCCGTCTTCATCACAATGGGGGGTCCATTGTTCTTCATTAACTGATCCATAGTCGCAAGAATATCTACTCAGCCATAGGGTTCAAATTCCTCATCGAGGAACACTTCTGGCACATACGTTGGGTCCTCAATGGTTCTAGAGGTGTGTCCTATTCCTGAACTTCTTGTTGTTGCTTGCTCCTCTTCCTTTGTTGCAATTTTACACATCCAAAGGTGTGTATCCTCATGCAGCCATGATGGAACTGATGTTAAGGAATGTACCGGTTCCCTCTCATCTTCATTCCTATGTACAATATTCCATTGCAAGGGTGGTACGTCCCTATGTGAATAATTTGTGAGGTTCACTTTTGTGGTTACTCCTAAGTGTTGTAAGTACAAAGACTTGGTTCCCCAATCTTGTACTACTTGTAATTATTGCATGAAAGGTCTACCTAGAAGCATCTCATATGCTTGATTCTTCCCAAAATCACATATCACAAAGGTATGATCAAATTCTACTCCACAAGTGGACACGGTAATTCCTTCCAATAGTCCTAAGGGTCTTTCTATATGTCCATCTGCAATCTGCAACCTCATCCTAGTAGGTTTAAGGGCTGCTTTCCCCCAACGCTTCCACAAAGAAGTGGTTGCGATAGCTACTCCTAGACCTGTGTCTAGGATGGCTTTGGTAGTATAACCTTTGTAAGTAATAGGTGAATAACTGTTACCTTCCTCTCCTTCACTCGCATCTCCCACTTTATCTATGGGTATTTCATGTACGTTTCTCATACACTTGGTCTAGAAGAAGTTGTAGCTATCTCTAGGAATTGATTTGCTACATGTTTCCATAGTTTTGGCTTGATCTTCAATAGCTCTTCCAGATTCAAATGGCATTGAACTTTGGTGTTCCTGATGGCCTCTGTGTTCCTAGGAAGAATTGAGTTCTCTCCCCTTACTAGAATAGTGGGGGCTTTCACCTAAATTGATCGGTCTTCCCAACGTCCCGTGAAGTGAGGTAATTCTTGCAAAGAGTTAGATTCGAAACTAGTATGCTTGCTAAGCCAATCATCCACTTGATCTCCATAAACAGATGGGATATCTATAGGGAATTGTTCTCCTCAGTCATCGATCTCCAGTATAGGTGGTCGTGATTCTTGTTCCTGCCTCCATCTTTCTTCTTGGATCTCTCTTAAGATCGCATGTGAATCCATATAGCCCGTTTGATGATTCTCTAAGTCTCTAGCCCTTTCGAATAGAGTGGTCTCTGGGCTAGTTTGGGTGCTAAGCTGACTTTTGTTGTGCTAGATGCTATTTGGCCTAGTCTTTCTAGTAATCCTTGAAAATGTAGCTCAAGCCTGGCCATAACTTCCCAATTGAGGTATTGTGACGCCTAAAACATTTCCTGGGCTAAATCTACCATTTTCATGCACAAGTTGGTTCTCTCGATTTCTAAGTCGGCTCTAGGGTAGTTCTTCCTCGATTCTCCTACCTGTGGTCCTTCTTGTATCCTAGCTTGATAAGCTTTGAGCATCATGTCAAGGTTTTATGGGGTGGGGTCAGCTAGTACTGATCTTGGTTTCGAGGTCACCACCTGTGGTTCAGCCTCCTATGATGCCATTTCTAAGATTTTAGCTCTGGTTTCCCTTAGGCTTTCCTCTAATGGGCTAATCTTTTTGCTCCATTTTCTCTTATGTCGCTATCATGACTCTTTCCAGGTTCTCATTTTCTTTCCTGTTGATTCTCCTACTTTGCTGGCTTTAGCTATTCTTCTGGGGGTTTTTGGTTGCATTTGCCTTTGTTCTTGGGCTTTAGTTACTACCTAGGTGGGTATGTACTGGGGTATGGAACCTTCGATGTGTTGCACAATTCCTATCACATTGATGGGGGTCACTTTCATGGAGGTATTAGCAGGGTTCTTAGGGCAATCTCTTATAAAGTGATCCTTTCCACATTCCGGACAAAAGCCTTGAATATCGAAATATTGCGACTACGCTGCAGTTGCATCATGTGGACAATCACGTCTAAAGTGGTCTCCTTGGCATTTGAAACATGGTCCTTTGGGTCCCTGAGGCCTTAGTTGTCTAGCTTGTGGTCTCGGGTTAGGGTTTGTATACATGACTTGAGCGTAATCTGGTTCCCAACTTTGTGCATACACGAGATTCTCATAGTAAGGGTCTAAGTTTTTCGGTGACTCCATGTAGTATGCTGGTGGGCTATCTACATGGGTGGAGTCAAAATTATTTGCATTGGGATCATTGTCTGTGATCAAAGGGGTTGTGAGTACTAATGCCATATTTGAATTCTTGTCTGGTGTGGCATACTTCACAGAAACTACATTAGCAAGGGATGGAGGTTGTTGTCCTAGGACAGGTTGAGGTCTGGGCTGTGCTTGATAAGGAACTTGATAGTGAGGGGGGCACGGTAGTATTGTTGCAGCTCGTATTGCCCTTGGTATCTACCTGCCAGATATTTTTAAGGGTAACCCTGCCTAACCACCTGCTTATTATATGGGAAATCTTGAGTCGTGTGGTTAGTGTATTTGCGCTCTATGTTACAATACACTCCATTGACATTTCCTATGGGTTGCATGGCATGTGGGCACATATTTTCCATATGGTCACCTCCACAAGTGTAACACCTTGGTGGGGGGGGCTAATTTGATGCTAGGTTTACTAGAGACTCCCAATCGTTTGGCCACTTGCTCCGCTAGGTCCTCTATTGAATTGGAACATCTGGATGAGGTCTCTGTAGTACTATCCGAATCTTTGTGAAGCTTGGGAAGTTCTAGCTCTTCTCCTAAGTTATCTTCTATGTCTACACAAATACATAAACATTGATCCACGGTTCTTGGTTCCTTCGGGAATACATATGACCTAAGCTTAGCACTCAATTGGCCGTCTATGAACAAAGCTATCAACTTGGCTTGAGTGGGTACTTCCAATGGGGGGCATCTCTCTATTTAACATCTGAATCTTTGAACGGCCATCCTCACTTCCTCTTGACGGGTTTGTTTGAATGTGTGTATTAATGAAGACATGTTGTGTCTGATTCCACTCTTGGAAAAGTCCATAATGAAGGACTCCATCATGTGGTGGATGTCTCTAAATTGGTGCTAGTGCAATGGTCAAAACCAATCCAACACATCACCCTTTGGAGTGAGGCCAAAGGCATGAAGTTGTGTGAACATGTCTTCGACTTGTTCAGTTTGTAATACATGTTTAAATTTTGCTACATGCTCATAGGGATCTCCAAAATCATCAAAGCAATTCTTCATGGCCTTCACTAATTGAGTAGGCCTCAAAGTTCTAGGCTGGTGTCTAGGTCTAGGTGGGGGAAAATCGTCCCCACCCCTATGAGCCCTATGCTCCCTAAGTGGTTCTCTTTTAGCCCTCACACCTTTGCTAGGGGCCCTTTCCCTTCCTACACGATGGATGAAACTACTCTCTGCTCCTTCCTTGTTCTTCTCTCTATGTCCTTGAGATGTGCCGATACCCAAACTCTCTTTAGATACTTGTGATCTGATTAGTGGAAAAACTAATTCTCCTCCCCAGGTATATGTGTGACGACCATGTTCTATGACCTTACACACTCGTTCTGAGGTGTCATCTAAGTATACTATCTTCCCTGGGACCTCTGGGTTCTTTAGTTCGTAAATCATGTTTGCTACTATAGTAGTAGGGTGCTCTGGCCTATATCTCCAAAAAGCTTCATCAGTATCTTTATTCCAAAACAGTTCTATGCTCTTATTGTCCTGGGGCATCCACTTAGGAGTTAACACTCTTGCTAGCACTGATTTTCCTCTAGGCATTCTAGGTTCTTCGATTTGTTTCCCTTGTCCTTCCACACTTAGGTCAATAGTTTCTACCATCTCACCTAGTTCATTTGTTTAGTCGGCCTTAATCGTGGCGATGTATATGGTCCCTTCTTTGTCTATGTATGCCTTGTCTTCAAACTATATGGCTAGATGTTCTAATCCCATAGGTTGATCAGGGTTATATAATTGAACTACTGACCTACGAAGGCCATCTTCATATACCTCGACAACTAATCTATTCGTACAGATGTACTCCAACTGAGTCTTGTAGGGTCCCTCTGTCCTCTCTAGATGGGCTACGTTAAACAAAACCCCTGGTCTCCCTATGTTGAAAGACATATCTGAGTCACTCGTATCTGAACTAACCTTGTAAGGATAACTGCCTAGCTGTTGAGCCCACAATCATGTTGTAGTTCTAATGCTAGCCTCAGAAGATCAAACACTCCGCTTAAGGTTCATTAATCCTTATTTCACCTTATCGTGCTCACCCTTCTGATTAGGTCAATCACTTAGTTCTTTGTGCGTTTTCTTTAGAGCTTCTTGTCTTTTTCAAGTTTATCGCAAGGAATCATTTTAATATGTTCAATTTTAATTCTTTGAGCGATGCGTTATCAAATCAAAAAATTCCTATGGGCTTGATCCATACACCCACTTGCTCTCTCTCTCTCTCTTGTTAACCACTTATCACTCAATGTCCTAGAACGAATCCTTGCTATTCTAGGAGTCCTAAAATATTCCAATTATCTCAAAATATATTTACTCAAAGAAGTCACCATCTAAGAATGGAAATTTCACTGACGATGTTGTCCTGGACTTTAGAAGTGGTTGTTCTTGTTTTGCCCAAGAGTTGGAGGTACTTGTTTGCTTCTCCCTTTGCCCTATGCCACACACACACAAGGGTTTGCAATTAATGACCAAAAATACCCCAAAATTTTGAAAATATTTGAAAATCCCTAATTTTTGCATTTTTTCCTGATATTCGTGATGGTCAAACACAATCACGATGGTGTGTCACTGCCGCGATGGTGTGATACCCATGATGGTCAGAGGCCACGATGATCAGGCTACCACAGTTAGGACCATGATGATGAGTCACAGTCGCAATGATGAGGTCATGACGGTCAGTCAAGATCACAATGATCGTCATGATGGTCAAGCTACAATGATCACTGATAGTTGGGATTGTCAAGTCACGATGGTCAGATGACGACTATGAGTCAAAGTTGCGACTATCAAGTCAAGATGGTCAGATGACGATGGTCAGACCACGATGGTCAGTCAGGATCACGATTGTCAATCACCGTCGTGATGGTATGACGTGATCGTGATAGCATGAGCCAATGGCCACGACAGCCAGTGATCGTCACGATGGTCAGACACAGTCACCATGGTGTGTCACCATCGTGATGGTCAGAAAATCATGAAATTTCAAAAAGCTAATTATGGATCTATGCAAGCACTTACCTAGGCTCCTCCTTCATGCAAAAATTTCACCCAAATACATACCTTGGTCTAACAGTCACGATGATCAGCTTCAACGGAAATTTCTAAGAGAAAAATGGAGTTTTTACCTGTGTTTCCTACAAATCCGTGTTGTCCAAAGGCTGCCCTGCAAGATTAGTGCACCAAAATATGCAAACAAACACCTACAAAATCTCTCTCACTCTCGCACACACACAAATGAGGGAAAGAGAAGAGAAAGAGGGAATGACAGATTTTTGGTGATTTCTTGGAGTTTGAGATGATGATGGGGAATGAAACTAGAGGAGAAGTGGAGTAAAAATGTGTAAAAACTAACTACAAACAACAAAACAACAAAACAACAAAACAACAAAACAACAAAGAAATTTTACCTTCCAATGATTTTCTCCAACACACTTACCATCACACGCTCAACCTAGAGCTCTTCCCCAACAATGACACCAAATTTAGTGTCACTCTAGTACAATGGTGAGTACCAACATTAGGAGCTCCACCTTGTAATTGTCAATTTGCAGAGAGGTCAGGCCGATATGAAGATCAAGAGTAAGTGAAGTGCATGAAAGTGATGGTGGGAAATGTGAGTACATACACACACACACACACAAGGAAAGTGGCGATGGAGATCAATGGAAGGCAAGAAAAGAACTCATACTCATATTCATCATCAACTAATTACAATAGCTCTTCTAATTACTAGCTCATAAGTTCAACAATAACAACAACAACAATAACATTAAAATGAGCTATCTAGCTCTATTTATAGTTTTTGCCTAGTTTTGATCGGTTTCACATCTAATGACCGGCATAGTTAAAAAATAGGTTCTACATCTAATTTGAGCTACCTAATGGCTTCCAAAAATTATGAAAATTGATATGACCTTTCTACTTAGACTCCTCAAGCTTGAGGACTCCTCGGCTTGCACAAAATGGAGTCGCACATGCGGTAATCGTATGTATGTACATATATTACATTGTTTTAGTGATAAAAATCACTGTTGAGATAATGAAGTAATCTATGCCGATGATGAGATCTTGTGCTCGATCCTTTGCCTTGAACAAAGGGTATATCCATTGAAAGCAAAGTCATAAGTGTTTATCTGCTTCAAACAATTTTTGGTTTTGGTTGAAAATCTATCCGCATGTAAAATGGGCACCCACCGTTTTGATCAAGGGTGGGGAATTTATGTCTTCTGACTTTATTGCATTTCTAGCTGAATGTGGGAAAAAACATCGGTGTATAGTGCCATATACACCTCAACAGAATGGAGTTGTTGAAAGGAAGAACATGTGATTCATGGAGATGGCGAGGTGTATGGTCAAGAGTCAGGCTTTACCACATAGTTTTTGGCTTGAGGCTATTATGTGTGTAACATATGTACTGGTGTCCACTAAAGCGTTGGAATCTATCACTCCATATGAGGCTTGGCATGGTTGTAAGCCATTTGTTGCTCACCTACATGTTTTTGGTTTTCTGGCATATGCATTAGTGCTTGAACAACAAGGCAAAAAATTGGCTGATAAAGCAGTGAAATGTATTTTTGTTGCATACAATTATGAAAGTAAAGGCTATTATCTGTATCATCCATAGACTAAATGCATTCTGATTAGCCATGATGATGTTTTTGTGGAAGATGCTATTCAGGCATTACTTTCATCTACTAAGGAGACATCTATTAGCTCCAAAGTTATGTATGATACTTTGATGCCTCTTTTTACAGGTGGACAGTCTAATGCTGGTCAAACAAGGTGATTTCTTAATCTTTATAGGTTTCATGTGATTATCTAGATCATTCCATTTTTTATGCAAATTTACATGATGCACTTGTTGATGAGAAAGTTGATATTGAGGAGGCAAAAACTATGCCAAAATGGCTAGTGAAAACTTTGTGTGATAGCAAGTTAGATGCACCTCTGTCATATCGTACTCATTCAGGCTCTCATAGTGCTTCTTTTGCATTAGATTGTTGTGCTACAACTGCCTCTAGACTTTGTGATGAGAATGAGCCTGTTTTGTTTGATGAAGCACAAAATTTTGAAAAGTGGATGGCTGTTATGCAATCAAAATATGATGCTATCATGAAAAATGGTACCTGGTCTTTATGTGACTTGCCTCTTGGCAAGAAGGCCATTGGAAGTAAGTGGGTATATAAGTTGAAGCATAAGCCTGATGGAACAATTGATAGGTATAAGGCTAGGCTTGTTGCAAAGGGTTATGCATATGAAAGAGGCATTGATTTTGATGAGGCCTTTGCTCCTACATGCCAAATGACTACTGTTCATAGCATCTGTGCACTTGCAGGTCATCATGCTTGGAATGTGTATTAGTTGGACATTAAAACTACATTTTTGAATGGTGAGTTGCATGAAGAAGTGTAGTTTTTCAGCCCCATGGCTTTGTACAGAAATGGCATGAAAACCAAGTGTGCAGGTTGAAAAAAGCATTATATGGTTTGAAGCAAGCACCATGTGCTTGGTATGAAAAGATACATGCCTATCTGATTGCACATGGTTTTGAGAATAGTCCAATTGAGAGCACCTTATATGTTAAGCATGCAAATGATATGCTTCTGATCATTGTGTTGCATGTTGATGACATATTGCTTATTAGTCCTCATGAAAGGCATGTTGTTGATTTTAAGGCTAATCTACATGCCTCATTTGAGATGTCAGATTTGGGGCATTTGCATCATTATTTGGGCATTTTGCAAGTTGATGGCAGAATAGCTTTGTGTCAAACAAAATTTGTTGACACATTATTTTAGTGTTTTGGCCTTCAAGATTGCAAACCTATTGCCACTCCAATGGAGATAGGTTTACGATTGAGCCTTCATGATGTTGGAGATGCATTTGATTCTATTCTCTATCAGAAGGGTGTTGGATGCTTGATTTACTTATGCATTACTCAACTAAATATTCAATTTCATGTCTCATAGATGACCAAGTTTATGCATTGCCCAGGTGTCAAGCATTGGTAGGCGGTTAAGCACATATTTCGCTACTTGAGTGGTACCTGGCTACTTGGATTTTTTTATCCCAAGGGGGAATCACTACCACTAGATCTACATGGTTTTTTTGACTTTGACTAGGCTGGTTGCTATGACATTCGTGTGTCCACTAGTGGTTTTTGCTTCATGATTGGTAGATCATGCATATCTTGGTTGATCAAGAAGCAGCCTAATGTGGCCACTTCTAGTTGTGAGGCTGAGTATAGGGAAGCTTTCATAGCGACTACTGAGTGTGTGTAGCTTAGACACCTTATGGCTGATTTGGGTGTTGGTCAATCTTCTGCCACCATCTTCACTGACAGTCAGAGCGCATTGGTTGTTGCGAGGAACCTTGTGTTCCATGCTCACACTAAGCACATTGAGGTGCATTATCATTATGTCAGGGAGAGGTTCTATGCTAGAGAGATGAGTTTGGCATATGTGCCTGCACAGGAGAACATTGCAGACCTTTTCACAAAGGCTCTACCTAGGGAGAAGTTTGAAACTTTCTGCAAAGCTTTGGGCTTACCTCCTTTTGTGGATTGATTCCACATAGCTTGGCACTTCCTTATACTTGAGTACCAACTCCTTGTTCACTGCATCACTCCCAAGGGGGATTTGTTGATATATTTAGGTAGTGATGTGTGTGAACACACTAGGACCACCGGGACACTTTTTTCCCTCTTTAGGAGGTTTTTTTCCCCTGGCTTGTATATACACCTATAACCCTAAAAGGTCACTTATCTTTGTACATTCTAGTGGTAATACATTCAGTATTGTGTGTTGTGCTCCAAGCTTTTTCTTCTTCCTTGTGTTGTTCACATGCTTTCGTAGACCTCAAACTCCAACCAAAATTATGAAAGGTATGCGACTACTTCTAGTACTCCTCAAGATCGAGGACTCCTTGGCTTGAACAAAACAGATTTAGATTTATCAAAAACAAATTTACAAGGCGGTGGAGTGATGAAAATCGCTATTTGGTGGTTTGTTTCAATGAACGAGGAAACCCCTCTTGATTTCTACCCTCTTTGCCTTTATCTACTTGATCTTTGTCTTTTTTGACTAACAGTGGTAGTACAAATTCAAACACATATGGGACTTTCACATATCAATCAAACACTCAATATTACATTCGCTTATTATACATAATGGCATCTCGATTGATAACAAAGCAAAGAAGATTAACATTGGTACAGGGAAGTGCACATTTTGCGATGGAAGGGAGAATCTTTCCCATGTTTCATTCATTGATGGCATGCTAAAAGATTTTGGTCCTTATTGAATAACACCTGTTACATATTTTGAGTTTCTCATCTAGGTGTTAATGAAATTCTCTTAGGATCATGTGTTAAAATGAATATCACACTGTCACAACTTTGGAGAGCCCAAATAATGTGGAACATTTGGAAAATTCATAAACACATGATATTCAAGTTTGGAAATAGGGATTTTTTATACTCTTGCATTAAAGAGATAAATAACACGACTAAGTTTTGTATCAACTCTCTGAGAGATGCTGCTCCATCCAATTTCAAAACCTATGATTACCTATGTGGCCTTAAGCCTAATGTGTGGAGAAAAAATATGTTACCTTTTTACTCTGATGTGCGTATAACAATGATCCTTTCCAAAGTATGCTATAACTTTATTTTGGGGGCCCTCTCTCTATAGATTATGTAGAAACTTTCTATTAATTTAATCTTCTTTTTCTTTGCTAAAAAAACCATTGTTGATATGTTTAAATATTTAACGTTTAAATATACATTTATGTTTCTTGTTGATTTCTTAACTCATTTTCCACCATAGGTAAGGGAAATTGGCTATGCCATTGACTTAGCAATACTAAACCTATATGTATACTTCCTTATAGGATTTTT
The DNA here is from genome assembly GCA_020310875.1 of Ceratopteris richardii. NCBI lineage: Eukaryota > Viridiplantae > Streptophyta > Polypodiopsida > Polypodiales > Pteridaceae > Ceratopteris > Ceratopteris richardii. Next base: position 109,753,551 of record CM035435.1, read on the forward strand.
TCTATAAAGAGTTTTGAGTGATGGAGGCATCTATGTGCGATTGATAGAGAGTTTCTTGTGGAAGTTCTTTGAATTTCTAGATACATATAGGGGTTGAAATCAACTACATTAGTGGGATCAGAGCATATAATTACTTGTTGTTTATCTGTAAGATTTTGAAGGTGAAGGAGTTGTTGGGGTCTTTAGTTTACTTCTATAGTTTCAACAAGTGAAGCATCAAAGGAGTATTATGTAATAACATATCAAGCAAACACCACCAAGTTTGGAAGCAAAGAGTAAATTGTCGAGGTAGCCAAAGGCCCAATTAGCAACTCAAACATATGAAAGAGATTATGATAGAATTTTATATGAGACTTAGTTTCGTTGAGTTGAATGTACATATTAAAAAGTTGAATGACAAACTATCTCTAGTGATTTGATGGGGAAAGGACTATGTGCATTGAATCAAGGCATAAATTACTTGAGAAGCATAATATTGATCACTTAAGAGCATTTAAAAGGTAGAATGGAAGAGGCAAGAAAGTTAGATCTATCGTATGCCATAATATAGTTCTAGTATGGTAGGCCTTTACAATACATACATATAAGCATGAAAGTTTGGGAACCCTAGAGCGATGTATCCTACATCAACTAAAGATCAGAAACTCAAAAGTAAGCTCAATTGCCTTATATAATGTGCATGTAGTTTTACATGTTGGAAGCAGACACTTATGAGATTCATTGGGATTAATTGTTTATTATATGGATGATGATAACCTAATTTCTTGCACATTGAATGTCTTAAAAGATGAACACTGATGAAGGTCCTTCACGACTTCCCCATATGTGAAGGATACTTTGTTTGTCTTTAAGCAACGCATAACACTAATGGTCACTAAAGGGATGAACTACATGTGGCTCCATTTCAAAAGAGCAAGGAGCACAAGTGTTATATGTAGGGAACACAAAAGAAGTAGGTAACATAAAATGAGGAAGTTTTGGTATCTTGTATGAAAGGATCAAATTTAGGGCACATATATAGAAGTCACTTTTGACTCCTTTGTAAAGAATTTTTCTCATAATCAAGAGCTAGCTTTCTGAAATTTCAAATTTGCTTCTTCTTACCTTTGTACCTTCTTCTTTGTGGGGTTTTGTGTGCTTGAGGCATTGAATGTGTGTCTAGAGGTGTTCTCTACCCCTTCCCTATCTCTTTCCGCTGCTATCGTGTGTGTGGGAAGTGTAGGAAGTCTTGAAGTGAGAGTAGGTGATTCCCACCACTTTGTTTTTTTGACATAATTTGAAGCATAGAGATCCGCCCAAGCTATGCCATTGGATGTGTCTCTTTGAGAGCTTCTAAAGGAAACTGCTATTGACTATATTTGGGTGAGATATTTCTTGATTTGTGTCTGCTACACCAAGTATCACAATACACACTTTTGCATACGAGGTGTAGTCTGAAGTGGATGTTTCATTTTTACATGCATTACTTGTCCCTTTCCCACATTAACCATCGATTGAGCACATGTTTCCATGCACTTGATCGCTTTAGGCTCTGGGTTTGATAATATAAGATGTGTATCAAACCACCACTATATGCATTTATTGGATGATTAAGGTATAGTCTCTCTTGTCACAAATCCCAAAGACCTTGTGAATCTAGGTACACACATTTTTGATGCCATGTTGAGGAAGCCAACTTAAGTCAAGGTGCCTACGTGATGGTTAAAGTGTTGTTGCAAAGGTAGTTATCTTGAGGAAGTAAAATTCAATAGCTTGGCAAGTCACAAATCACTTGCACTTGTTGCTTCACCCTTTGTGTGTGTGTGTGTGACAAGCTTTTTTAGGAGTAGATTAGGATTGAGAAGCTAGGGAAGGAGGTAGGTAAGAGAGCTTAGAAGTAGGGTAGGTCAATCAACACTTCAAAAACCAAAATCTTTCATCTTTTCTTGAGTTCTCTGGCCCTAACCAGAGACAAAAGCCCAAGAATTACCACTTTCAAGTTCGCTTGTTACTATAGTTGTTGTGGAAGAGCCCTAGAATGATCAGTATTGTTTGAACTTGTATTGTGTGGAACTAGGAGTGTAGCTAGATTTTGGTGCTAGGAATCAAGGGAAACACTCATTGAGGTGACCTCTCCACTATGGGAATATTAGTTTCATGATTAACAATCAAGATATTTCTTTGTGTGCAACGCATGACTTCCAACCATTTCCATTAATTAGTCATACTCACGTAAAACATGCAATTAGGAAAGGCTGCAATTCATATACTATGTTTGTCAATAACATAGTTGATTATACAAATACATTTCCTAATGCACATGAATCATTCATGGCTTCCTATAAGGATTGCTTATTGGTTGATTTTCCTTCTAAACGGCCACCATCTAGGGGATCTCTTGACCATAGTATAGACTTAATTCTTGGTAGTTCTCCTCTCCATAAAGCACCTTGTAGGCATGGACCTTTACATAAAAAAGAAATAGCTAATCAAGTTAAGGATCTACTCCACAAAGGACTTATGAGGCCTAGTTCTTCTCCCTTTGGAGCACCTATTCTCTTAGTGGAAAAGAAGAAAAAGAATTATAGGATGTGCATTGAATATAGAACACTCCATAAGATCACAATTAAAAACAAATATCCTATTGGTGGGATAGATCATTTGCTAGATAGACTTTGTGGAGCACGTATCTTTAGCAAAATTGATCTTAAATTTGGTTATCATCAGATATTAATGACACAAAATGGCATTTATAAGATTTTCTTTAGAACTTAAACTGGTCACTTTGAATTCGTGGTAATGCCTTTTGGACTCACCAATGCACCTACTACATTTGCGCATATGATGAATAATATTTTTCTTGATTACCAAGATTTTTTTCTTGTTTTCTTTGATAATATACTTGTCTATAGTGAGAATGAAAATGCCCATGAAAATCATTTAGCAACGATCTTTAATTTGCTATGCAAAAATAGACTTTATGCCAATCTTGAAAAAAAAAAGAATTAGAATATTTAGGAGATACTGTTTCTAGTCAAGGTGTTCATGTAGATCCAAAGAAAATTAAAGTAATTGAAGAATGGTTTGTAAAAGGTTTTTCTTATTTATCACTTCCACTCACATTATTATTGAAGAAAAAGCTAAAATTTGCATCGAGATTAGCACAACAACAATAGGGGCATACAAAGTACTATTTCTATGTGTAAAGAATTCTTCTTTTGGCCAAATATGGAAAGGAATTCTTCTATGGATTTTATTACTCGCCTTCTTACAAGTTCATCTCATAATGATATGATTTGGAAAATTGTTGATAGGTTTAGTAAACAAGCATATTTCATTCCTTGTAAAAAGACTCTATCTGCACCTCAAGCTGCTAAGTTATTTATTAAATTGAGATGTTCGTTTTTGTAGTCACTTTTAGGTTGTATTATTTCATAATTTAGGTTCCAAAATAGATTTTAGTTCTACATTTCATTTTGAATGTTACGGAAAAAGTGAAGCTATGAATAGTACTACTTATTATGTTGTTATTCTTTAGATAATCCAAGTAATTGGGATGAGAAAATTGCTTTACTACAATTTCCATATAATAACATAACACATACCACTACTTGACGTGCACCATATGAATTTTTTTATGGTAAAAAGCTTCCCACTGCCATGAATCTCACTCAAATTGATATCCCTATGGCTGGTTCTTTTGCACAAGATCATATTTCTATACTTCAAGAGGTTCATGAGCATATTAAGAAGAATCAAGAACGTTACATGCATAATGTTAATAAGAAACAAGTAGCTAAACAATGTAATGAAAATGACTTCATATGGTTACAAATAATTAAAAGACATTTGAAAAATATTTCACAACATCCTAAGGTTAAACTTGCACCATGTTATTATGGAACTTTTCGTATTACTCAAAGGATAAATGAGAATGCTTTCAGATTAGACATACCTTTGCATTAGAATATACATAATTCTTTTCATACTACTTTATTGAAATCTTTTAAAGGAACTTTACCACTCACTCCTATTTTAGATTATCCTCCTTTACTTGAAGAGGAAGTTGAAATTTTAGTTCCAGAGAAAATACTTGATTATGATGTTACTACTACACACTGGTAAGCAATACCATAGATATTTAGTTAAATATAAAAATCACACTCACTTGAAGAATCTCAATCGATTCATAAGACATCATTAACTCCACATCATGACCATGATTTCTGTATATCATTCATAGTCACATTAAGTTCTAGTTTTCCATTTCCATGCATGCATTTTTACATGGAATATGCTTATGATTGTTTAGTAATGGGACATATGACTGGCCATCCATGTCTATTTTATTCTTGTCAACTAAGGTCAGTTGCTTGTCAATTGGGAGGCATGTTATACTTTATATAATAATGGAATGTTAAATGGATTTTAATGTCTTGAGGTTTTTAATGTGATTGTGTTTTGATTTAGCAGGGGAAGAGTCATGAGGGCATGAATGTGTGTGAATTTACTCAGATATTTTTGAAGATATTCAAAAGATAGTATTTTATATACTTTTGTAAAATCAGTAGATTACTTAGAAAGCAACATTTTTGTAAAAATAGTAGATCGCTTAGAAGTGAAGTTTTGTAAAGAAAGCATATTTTTTTGTAAACGCACACTTTCCAAAGCACTTCCCTCATGTATCTTCTATTTAGGATGTAATGAAAATACCTATAAATACACATGTTCTGATAGACTTTTCCATTAGAGTATATGATTGAGTAGTGATGGTACATAAGCATAGGCAATTGATCCAAACACTTTACAATGATCTAGTGTTGGTTTCTTACCCCACTAAGCTTCATAAGGGGTTATTCCATTTAGAGTTGTACACGGTAACCTATTCACAAGGTATGTAGCTGTATTCATAGCCTCATCCCATAGATAATTTGGAAAATTCTTTTCCTTTAACATAGCCCTAGCAAATTCAACCAAAGTTCTATTTCTTCTTTCTTCCACCCCATTTTGTTGATGTATGTACCTCCAAGTTATTTCCCTCTTAATACCTGCATTCCAAAGGTAATCATCGAATTCTTGGGAGACGTATTCTCCCCGTCCATCAGACCTTATATATAGTTTTAAAGAGGATCTTGCACTTGCATCTTTCTTTTGCCATAGTTTTAAAGCTTCTAGCTCTTCTTTCTTCGGTCGACTATCATCTTCAAATTTAGAATTTTCTTCTTCACTTGTTACATATATCATGAGATCCTTACTCATAAGTAAGCCTTCCATCCTCATTACCCGAGCAGGATAACTATCTCTGTCCAATTTCTCAATAGAAATATGATATGCCATGATCTTCTTGCTTTTGCTGCAACTTGTGAGTTTAAGGTTTAATGATTATTAACTTTTGTAGATATTTATCCTTGAGGATGATTTCAAAGTATCTATTTCATGCCTTTTTTTGCAATTTGCTTCAACCTCCAATCTTTCCAATGAAAGATTTCCAAGATCTCTTGTATTTGTACCTCCTACTCTTTAGGACTTCTCTACTCTGATACCACTTTTTTATGTATGAAACATCAGAAGAACCAAGATAATGTGACATTAGAAGTCCTCTATAATCACCATTAACTTAGAAAGTCTTCAAACATCAAAACTTTTAGCATTTCCCATAGTAAAAATGAACATTTACTCTTCCTATAGTTGTGCCTTTTCTTCTAGCTTCAATTCCTCTCTCATTTGTCTTGAATCACACAGTTTCTTGTGCTCATGATTAATAGAAGTTCTTATATATAGTAAGAAAAAAATTCCAAGCAATACTTTCAAGTGCCACAATAAACATGAAGTTTTAGACCAAAGATACATTTAGGATGAATATCCTTTCTCACTCTTCATATCTTCTTCTTTGTTTCCTCATTTCTCGCTACTTTTTACTTGTTTCATGATGGAGATTATGAAGAGAATGTGAACGAGATGTACCGAATCTCAACTTTTCATAAAGAAATAGGATTGGAGATGAAATGTGGATATGAAAAGAGTGAAATATTTCTCTTTGCATGTGTGTGTGTGCACACTTGTGTCTCTCTCTGCACTGTCTAAGTGTGTGTGTCTTGCTCTCTCTTGCTCTCCCAGTCCAGTGTAAGCTCTTGCTTGCTTAGTCTATCTCCAAGCATGCTCCTTTGTTGTGTTGATCTTCTTATGTACATCGCTAACTACTTATATATCTTGATGCTTCCTTGGTGTCCCAAGAACCTTCTCATGTAAAGACCAATGATTCCTTATTTCGTTCTGTAGTGAATTTTTGGAAAACACAAGGTCAAATGGGGGGACACACATAAGCTTTTGCATATCTTCTTCACTACCTATCTTTTCCATATTTGACCTTAGTTTCTAAAAAATGTGTGCATAAAGGAGGGTTCACTTGGATCTTACAGAACACTTCAAAAGTCTTTAAAACCCTTCAAAAAAGACCCTTTTGCAACCTGCATTGAACTTTACCTACAAGACAATTGTGATCATACCAATTTTGCACTAGCTATGCACCCATGTCCTTGGCCACTTGTGCACCACTTTGATAGGCTCAACATTTGTCCACCACCTAATGGGATCTCTATCCTCGAGAGGGAAAATGTAGAGGGACCACTATACTGAGAGAAGAAGAGACTTCCATCTGAGGTAGTGTAGCACAATAGGAACTAATTAAGTACCACATAGAAAAATTATGAGTCATCACCAATAGTATTGGCATCCGAGGGGAAGGAAGGGGAATGTAAGAAGGGAAGGTAAGTGGGAAGAAATGATGGGAACAAGATCTTGAGAGGGAAGGATGGGATAGGGGATGGGAAATGGGAAGAATCACAAGGGGTATGGGAGAAGGGGAGGGATCATGAATAAAGATGGGAAGTAATTATGATAGAGAAGTTTATGTAGGGAATGGGAAATGGTAGAATCTTCACAAGAAGAAGATAAAATAGATAGAAGAAAAACTATACAGCACCAACTAAGATCAACTCCCTCAAAAGAACCATCCATACAAATTTTAAGCCGCAGATGCCATGATCATATACTAACAAAACATAATTGCTAACAAAATAGACATATAAAATGTCGATCCATAGAGTCCATGATTAGAGAAAAGTAATAAAATAGGAATACTAAATGAAGGTCTGGGAGAGGGCTAGATGCTGTAGACTATTACTATGGTGGAGCTAGAGAGGGAGAAGTCTCATCTGGAGGAGCTTTAGGGGTGATTTGATAGTGGAGGTGTCAGAGAAGGGGTAGAAGACATTGGAGGTAGTGGGGGGATAACAGATGTCTATTGTTCCAAAGCCATCATCTTGCTAACACAATGATGAAGATGGTCATGTTCGTGTCGAACAAGATGACAAGAGGGGTTGCCATAAATGGCAAAAGAAGATCGAATGCGTAGCTCCAACAACTCCTAACATGTTATATCAAGCTCTACTTGGAGAAAATCATGCTCCTACCTCATAACCTCCATCAAAGATTGATAGTTATGCCACTGGGATGCAGCCATAGCCCTAATGCTTGCAATCATAGAGGCACACTGCTAGTGGAGAGTGATAGTCATGAAAGTGAGTCTAATAAAAATCGAGCTACATCGGCCCCAAGAAGAGCAATAACAATGGCATTCTGAAGAAGCTTAAGGAATGGAGGGTCATCGAGATGATGATCTTACAAGGTGGGGTGGGTGATGGGGGGGAGGGGAAGGAGGGTGCTGGTGAGGCAAGGACTGTGGCTGGGAATTGGAGGTAGTGTCAAGTGAAATGGTGGTCAATGTAGTTGTTGTGTGTGTAGAAGCTCGCGGAGGTGGGGAGGTCCTCAATTGAAAAGTTCTGGGTGTGGGGGTATGCTCAACAATCAAGGATTGGGTAGCAAGACGTAGGTCAGGGTCAAAGTTGAGGACGTGTTCATGGATGCATTGCGTGGGAGGGGGAGTTGTGGCAATGAGGGAAGGGATGTCAAAAAAATGGTCAGGGTGCAAGAAATGGGCCAGATGGATGGTCATGTTCTAGGAGAGGAGGGGCAGAGGCTAGAAAGCAGGAAGGGTCATGGGGGTGTGATGAGGAGGAGGTAGTTGCTATTCTAAATTATGGTATAACCATGCCAAGATGGGGGTAGAGCAGATAGAGAAGGAACGGGTGCCATGGGCAAGAGCAATGAGGTATTGTTGCAAATGTAGTTGGAAAGAGCTAAGCATCAGCGAGGCATAGGGGTATAGATGTCAATGAATGAAGCAATAGAGGGGATCAGCTATGCAAATATCATAAAGGGGTTGGGTAGAGTATGGGCTATGAAAAAGAAAATGGAATATGAAAGAATGGAAGATGACTTGCATGAGAGGTCCCATAATAGCATCAGTTCCAAATGTATGCTAACAAAATGCAATGGTCTCATCGGAAGATAGACCATAGTAAAGAAATAGAGAAGGACGGTAACGGACTTTGGAAGATTTGATGCCAATAGCGATGATGTGGATAGTGAGGGAACTTATCAAAAAATGGGGGAAGGAACTAAGCGCAACCCTAATATCAGACCCCTCAGTGGCTGACCAGAGTATGTTGGCCAAGTGCCCGAGTCTGGTCCAATGAAGGTCAACCTTGAGAAAAAGGTCTTCCAAATCCAAGCTGATGGGGGGCTGGGATAGATGATGGAGGAAGCGGTGTAGGTGCCTGAGATGTTGAGGGTACGAGCTCCAAAGCTGAAGGAGGAAGATCAAACTATTCCTCCGTGACAAATAAAGATGAACAGACATAGTGCACATGAAAGAAGTTCACAAGGATGTGCCAAAAAGCAGTCAAGCAACATCAACCTCGATAGTGAGAGGTAGGGTGGTAAGGAGGAGAGATAAGGATGTGAAGGATAGGAGAAATCTTAGCGAGGAGAAATAGAGGCTATAAGAACATTGAAGAGAAAAGTAGAAATAACAAAGGCCATAAAGCAAGGAAATAGAAATAAACTATAGAAAATTGTGTAGTAAACAACATGAAAAAAAAAACCTAAAGAACTGTGTACACCCAAGAGCACGAAGAATATAGAAAAATAGACTAAAAAATGGATTTCGAGCTATCAAAAAACATGAAATCGATCCAAAAAAGCATTAAAAATGGATCTCATAAGCTCAAATTACATGAGGCAGACAGAAAAAAGAGAAAAAACCAAAAAAAAAAACATAGGATAAAATTTATCCTAAAGTTTTTATGTGGGGGGGGGGGGGGGGGGGTAAAGAAATAATAAAGAGAAAGATTTAAATAAAATACATCAAGAGAAAGACCGTTGCCGCATGAAAAACGTGAATTATGGTGGGTTTTATATAGGATAAAAAAGAGGGGGAGGAGGGAGGGGGGATAGAGAGAGATAGAGAAAGAGGAAGAGAGAGATAGAGAGAGGAAGAAAGACATAGAGAGCGATATAGAAAGATAGTTTTTTTCTCCTTTTAGGGCTTAAACAAAAGGCGAGGGGTCGCAAAAAAAATCCCAAAAACTCTACAAAACAGGACGCAACCTCAAGACACCTTTTCATGCTCAAAAGCCCAAAGAACTTCCATTTCTTGTCTAATCTAAAAAGAAAAAGTGCTTCAGAAGAAAAAAATATCTTGAAAAAATCCTTTAGAAATCTAAAACAAATTCTTAAAAAATTCCTAAAAATATTCAATAGATTTCAGTAGGTTTTTGGATGCTTGATTTACTTATGCATAGCTCGGCCTAATATTCAATTTGTTGTCTCATGAATGAGAAGATTTATGCATTGCCCAGGTGTCAAGCATTGGCAGGCGATTAAGCGCATCTTCCACTACTTGAGTAGTACCTAGCTACTTGGATTGTTTTATCCCAAAGGGGAATCACTACTGCCAGATTTACATGCTTTTTCTGACTCTGATTGGGCTAGTTCCTATGACACTCGTATGTCCACTAGTAGTCTTTTCTTCATGTTTGGTAGCTCATGCATATCTTGGTTGAACAAGAAGCAGCCTATTATGGCCACTTCTAGTTGTGAGGCTAAGTATAGAGTAGCTTTCACAGTGAGTGTTGAGTGTGTGTGGTTCAGACGCCTTTTGGCTAATTTGGATGTTGGTCAATCTTTTGCCACCATCATCTTCATTGACAATCAAAGTGCATTTCCATTTGCAAGGAACCCTGTGTTCCATGGTCACACAAAGCACGTTGAGGTGCACTATCATTATGGTAGGGAGAGGTTCTTTGCTGGAGAGATCAGTTTGGCATACATGCCCACACATGATAACATTGCAAATCTTTTCACAAAGGCTCTGCCTCGGAAGAAGTTTGAAACTTTCCATAAAGCTTTGGGCTTACTTCCTTTTGTGGATTGATCTCTTTCCACATAGCTCGGCACTTCCATATTCCTTGTTCACCGCATCACTCGCAGGGGACATGTGTTGATATATTTTGGTAGTGATGTGTGTGAACACACTTAGGACCACTGAGGCACTCTTTTCCCTCTTTAGGAGGTTTTCTCCCCCCGGCTTGTATATATGCATATGACCCTAATGGGTTACTTATGTTCGTAAATTTACTTGGTAATACATTCAGTATTGCGTATTGTGCTCCAAGTTTCTTCGTCTTCCTTGTGTTGTTCACGTGCTTCCGTAGACCTCAAACTCCAACATTTGGTTCCATTTCATCTGCTAAACCTAACTTGTTGATTCCTTATATAAATGACCAAACTCTTCTAGTTCAAGGTATAGAACCATTGTTCTTAAAACTATGAGCGATTAGTCATGCCAACTTCTTGAAGTCCTACACATGCGTAATGCTTCTAAGAATTTGATACTCATAATTATATTATCAAAACATGATTTGAGTATCACATTTGACATGAAAGTGTATTGTTTATGAAAAAGTAAATGGAGGAGTTATGTTTTTTGATATTCTTCATAAGAATTTGTTTATGTTGTGTATGCCACATACTCAAAAAATGTGTGATAGAAGTGTAAAAGAAAAATCTTCTTTGTGTGCTTGTGAACGTACCGATTTTGTTTATGAATTTTCTTGCAATCATATGAATGATGTTAATCTTGCAAACCATCTAGTTTCAAAAACTATATCCACATCTTATATTTTCTAAACTTCTCCACATAATTGACTTGTACTTGTTCCTCGACTCTATACTCCGATTGCATAAACTCCTAGTATTCTAATTAGATCTCTACAAAGATAGAAATAATGGAATGTATCTTTAATATGTGATATATCTCCATATGATATCTTATTGAGATTTTTATAAAATATTACAAATACATTTGAAGAAACAAAATAGAAAATAAAAAATAAGATTGGATTTCAATGATAGAAAGATGTGTAGTCTTTCACCAAGATCATCCTATATGGAAGGTATTCAAATACCTTCTTAAGAAGATGGTGGACAAAAACTTAGTACAAATCTAATATGAAGCTAAAAGATTGTGAAGCTTACTGGGAATATTTCAAAGTTCAAGATTATTTGAACTTCAATGAAAGAAGTATCCACATCAAATTTAGAAGATATCCACATAAGTAGAGCCCCAAGATCCATGGAACTTATGTTTCATACTTTGACTATATCTTTGGACTCCAAAATGCTATAAAATACTACTATTTCGACACACATTAAAGTATCTGCTAATAGAGAGATTCATAACTCACGATAATCTACTAAAATAGTCCTTATTCCATCTCTCCAAAAATTAATATATAGTAGAGAAATTGTAAGAAAGTATTAGAAAATTTACATTATCAATCCTAAACGTATATATTTTAGCCACATAAAAGTCAATTGAAATTTATTTTGGATGTGTTAAATAAGAACAAACTTGCCACAACATTTTAGAAAGGTCCAATGTGCATAATTTGGTGACTCACTCTAATTTTCCATGTGGCAATCTATTATTAGACCAACAAAAAGCTTGTGCAAACCTTCAAAATCCAAATATAGAGCTTTCATATTAGCCTTTGGGAGTAGCTTTTTATGAAAGCTAGGAGTCCGTCAAATCTATATAAGGCCATGGCTTCACTTCTTCAACACATCAAGGCCTAGGAGTTGCTCTCACAAATTGTCTTGAGTGGGAGTTTTGCACTCTCACAAAAACACGGAGGAGGGTGTTCTACACTTGGAGCTTGGAGTTGGAGGAATTAGAGTATGATTATATTCTTGGAGGTATTGGAGGAATTTGTAGTGTATGCTTATACACTTGGAGGACTCTCATACTCTCTTGATTTTTCTTTTGGATTCTATATTTAGTCCAAGCCTCTTCATAGACTTACTTCCCTTTCCTCACTTTCCCTTTTTATTACTTATGAGTTATGGGTATATTTCTTTAGTAGTTTTTGAAGCATACCATCATCTTGTTTTATCTTTATCGTTAATTAGAGCATTGTGATTCTTTACTATACTTTGTGTATCTTGTGTCTATGTTCTCTCGTTTAAGTGTGTGTATTCTCTTATGGGTGCAATTCATGTGTTTATCCTGGTTAAAAAAGTCTAGTCTCGATGAGCTGACTCTAATTCTCCCCAAACATTTTGGAAACAACACTTTTCTCTATCCATATTGGGCATCATGGAGAATACGTGGGAAAGAATCTTGGAATTACTCAAGAATCTCCAAAGATATCCAACAAGTTGAGGCTTTCACTAAACAATAGACACATTTCATTCCAAATGAAACATCATATGAATCTTGGTTCAAGGATTGATAACTTGCAAGGACATACTGAGAATTTACAAAGCAAACAAGAACGTAGCAAGTAATTCAATGACCCAATCAACCATTGATGAAAGAGCCAAAGAAAACTCCAAGTATGTTTACTCAGTTGGTTGGGTTCTTTGCCTCTCAAGGCTAGGGGTGAGGGTTCAACACCCATGGCCTTCAATTGAATACCCCTCACCACTTAGGTGGTGAGATGTCAAAACTAGCCCCTTCAGGGACCGATGGGCCGTGGGGCTACCCAGTTCAAAACAATGATATCTCATTTGGCCTTAAGGGTGTCCTTTACCAATGTTAACCTTAGTGGGCCTTCAAGCTCTATATCCTAGTAGTTGTTAGGCATCCAACCCTTGCTTTGTGCGATTTTGGGGGTCCCATGGGTGCTATACTTTCCGTTCATTGTACTTTCAAATTAATCCAAGCTAACCTGGATAAGTGGATCTCAATAATTGAGCTTCCCTTTTCTTTTAAGAACCAAAGAAATTCATTGGTGGTTCATATTCGTACGCAAGGTAGCACATACCTAGATGATGCCTCCAAGGTTGAGTTCATTGGAGCCCTTCTTTGTGGCCAAGCTTCATGGATGTTATCAGAAACAAAATGCCTCTGGACCCTGACAGCCACTTACTTTCTCAGGTGCATCTAGAATCAAAAAAAGGTACAATGCTTTCAATGCGGTGAATGCCACCTGTAGCTCAGTGATGAGTAGCACCTCTTTAATGTCAATCCGGGAAGACGTGAGGATGGTATGAAGACCTCGAACAAGTGATGGCACAAGTGCGTGAGTGAGAAGCACACTAACATGCACACACATACACACACACGTGCACACACGGCAAGACAAAGAGAAAGACAATGGAGTTCTTTTAGATTCCTTAAAAAATGCTCATACAAGTTCAATTCTATTACAAGCTTACCTCAAAAATGAGCTCTCTAGCTCTATTTATAGTTTTTCACTAGCTTTTGGCCCTGTCCAGACCTAGTGTCCGGCCTAGTTAAAAATTGGGTTCTAGGGCCTAATTGGAGGCTCAAACGGAGTCTAAAAATCATGAAAATTGGTACGATGATACTTCTAATACTCCTCAAGCTTGAGGACTCCTCGGCTTGCACAAAATGGAGTTTCAAAAAGGTAAAATGGTATGTACAATGATTTGTAGTGATGAGAATCACTGTTATGAAGATGTTGTTTTGGAAAATTTTGAATGGCCTACTTGCCAGATCTTCGGTGACTACTTAGTCTGCTTGTGTCTTCTCTCCGCTCTGGCTCCCTTCTTTGGCTTCCTTGTCTTGTGAGTCCTTCGGTGCCTTGATTGCTGCCAACACCCCCCCCCTCTCTCACGTCTGTCGTCTGTGACAGACCCTTGTCTAGCTGAGCATTGGACATAATATTGAACCACATCGGAAGCAAGGTGGTGTTCTTCTAATCGCAGCCCCCATGCTAGGTCTGTTAACAATGCATCCCAATCCACTGGACCTGGGACGTCTGGATGGGGCACCCGCAATTGATCTGAGTGGATGGTTCTCTCCAGAGCGAATAGTTGGAGGAGATGTGAGGCTTGGGTACAAATATTTCTGAGTGATATTCCCAAAACCCTGTGATGAACATCTCCTCGAAGGTCTGCTTGAAGCATGCTGGGAGGTATTTTATTCTTGCGTGCCAGGCATATACTACCTTTATTGAGGGGGTAGTGCTCATGTCATATACCACGTCTTGGTTGCTTGCAGTGAAGCCAACTCCTAAGAAGTGGGGGTCCTTGATGTTCTTGAATGTCCTGAATGTGATCAGCATTAATTCAAAGATTTTCATGCACATTTGTGCCATCACATCAGGTGTGTTCCGTAGTCGAAGGCTCCAGTGACGGATTGTAGAAATCATATAAGCAATTGTGGGAGGTCTTTGTGGAGGTGCTAGATAGACATAATTTAACCACTTTGCACAGCCTTTGACGTTCTTGACAGCAATGGTAAACTCCGGCCACGTGCATCTTCGGAGGACTGGAACATAACAAGGGTTGTATTTGATAAACAACGGCATGTTGTTCCAGGTACGAACCATTTCAGGGTAAGTTTCTAAAAGTCATATCTGCCAGGTGGGTTGATGAATGGATCCTTTTTTGGCACTCTCCGGGATATCGTCAGGGCCGAATTGCTTGGAAATGGTAAAATTTTCAGTTTCTGTCAGAGATTTCCGTCTGTGTCAGACCATCGCGATGGTTTGCCAAGTGCGGAATTTTTGGTAAGCGACCACACCACGGGTGACACTCTAGCACAATGGTGAGTACCAACGTGAGGAGATACACCTCATAAATGTCAATCCGTGGAGATGTGAGGACCGGTATGAAGACCGCGAGCAAGTGATGGCACAAGTGCGTGAGTGAAAGCACACAAGCATGCACACACATACACACACACGCGCACACGGTAAGAGCAAAGAGTGGAACAATGAAAAACTTTGATTACCAAAGAGCTCTCTTACAAAACTGAAATCTACAACAAGCTAACCTCAAAAATGAGCTCTCCAGCCCTTTTTATAGTTTTTGAGTGGTTTTGGTCCTGTCCAGACCTAGTGTCCGGCCTAGTTAAAAAATAGGTTCCAGGGCTTATTTGGGGGCTCAAACGGAGTCTAAAAATTATGAAAATTGGTAGGATGGTAGTTCTAATACTCCTCAAGCCCGAGGCTTGAACAAAATGGAGTTACAAAAATGGAAAATGGTATTTACAATGGTTTTTAGTGATAAAAATCACTATTTTTGTAGGGATTTCTTCTGAAAATTTGACAGGTGCTTCTTGGAGCTCCCTACTTGCTCCTTCTTCTTGTGTGTCCACTTCCTTGATGCGCTTCCATGCTTTGTCCTTGACCTTGAGCTTCAACACTCCCCCCCCTCTTGAGTCTGTCGTCCCTGACAGACCCTTGTTTTATTGGTCGTTCCATGTAGTACGTTGAGAGGTAGCGTCATTTGCGTCCAACAGGGGTGATCCCTCTTCCCAATGTATCCTGGTCGTTTGTCTGGTTCTTCACTTTGCCACTGTTATCTCTTGCAGTTTGTAGTCGCTTTGTACATACTTCTGCCTTGTATTCCATCTGGATGGTGCATTTGTGAGTTTTCCAAAACTGCTAGCTGCTCAAGGGAGGTGGTCAATGTTGATTGTGAGCAACTCTCTGTGGTGGATGGCTTCCTTGCTCTTGTTGTTGTTATTTTGATGTCGTCTGGTTCTTCCAACGATGGTTTTTCATAGTTTTCATGCCAAGTACTTGTAACCCATAATGAATGGTGGGTAAGTGCATTAGTGCATGGGTTGAACAAAATGTGTGCCTTGTGCATGGCCTGGTAATGTGGCCCTACATATGCGTACTTGGAAAATGCATGGCAAGAAGTATGGTGCAAGAGATCGGGTCTTGAGCTAAGTGCTCAAGGGTATGCTGACGAAGAGGTTTCCTAATCTATCATGGTTATAGTGTTGTTGAAGCATACACGTCTTACCATGGTGAAAGGTCCGTTGATCTTCATCTCTTCGTGTTGTAGTTCCATCATGGTGTTTGACCGTCGGCTTGTCCTTTTTGTTGAGGAATGTCCTTGCTGGAAGTTCGCTAATGAGCATTTTCAAGCACATAGTCCTCTTCTATGCCCCTTTTTTTTTTTTTTTTGAACACGATGGCATTAAACAAGAAAGAGGTTGTATCAATAACATATTTTGCATGTGAAAATTGTGTCTCATGTGCCTGGGATTTCTCAATTGTGTCTCTGCACGGCCATGTAAGGTGGCCCTATCTTGATGCATACTTTGGAAATGCATGACCTGAATGGTGCAAACGATTGGGTTATGCCAAAGGCACATGGCTGCTGCTGGTCGAGGCTTTTGATGTTACTTGCATACTTGATGAATTCTTTGATTGGAGGTGTCTATTGGATCTCGAAATGAATGTAATCCTCCTAATTGGAACCCATTTTGGAATAGGGTTTGGTACTGTAGAGATCACCTCAGGCCACTTCATCTTTGAATGCTTTCCAAACTTTGGTATCCCGTGTGGTTGGCCTTTTGGTTCTGTGGTTGTTGTTGGTGCTTTTGGCTTCCAAACCCATATCCTTGATGATTGCCGGCTTACTTTTGCAGAAGGGTTGAGTTTATCGTCGTTTGTTCTTTGTGTTTTGTTCTTACCCTTTGCTTTCCTTGGCTTCTTTGTTGAGACCTTTTGCATGGTGGGGAGCATAGGCCGTTGTGTATGTAGGAGCTTCTTGGGTACCCACATCTGTAATCGCCCGTGTTGAGCTGTAGCTAATTTTTTAGGCACCCAAATTTGTACATGATTGTGGTCGGCCTTCTTTGATAGCTTCGGTACCCAAATTTGTTGGATTCGTCGTGCTTGAGCCTGTCGTAGGTGCTTGGTTCTTCTTTTTTCATGGTCGATCTGGTTGGGTGGGAATCTTTGAGGCAACATCGATGGTTGCACTCCTTTCTTTACCCAGATCTGCTTCATGCCCATAACTTCTTTCTGCTTGAAGGCTCTTTGTCTATTTGATAGATTGGCTATCTTGCACTGTTTTGTTTGCTTCTGAGGTTGGACTAATGTGGATGCTTTACTCTTTGAAAAAGAAGAAGGTTCTTCTTGCCTTTGCGACTGTCCTTCCATGATTGTGTCCGTCTGGATCATAGATCTTTTGACATTTACAACATCTTATTCGAGAAGATTAGCCTTAGAGGAAAGAAGAGAGTGTGTGGTGTCTTGGTCAGTGGCCATGCAATTCTCCAATTCTAATGTAATGCATTGTTCATGTGCCCAAACATGAAGAAGTTGACTTCTTAGGTTCAAGTTGACAGCATGGTCGTAAATCCAATCTTGACCCAAGACAAGTGGCTCTGTGAGGTCCTCATCATGACACACTAGCATTTTGACTTTTATTGGAACATCTTGAAGGTAGATGGGAAGTTCCACCTCTCCCAAACAAGAGGTTTCCACACCTCCCAATCCTATGAGATATGCTTCTATGGGCTTGATGTCCAATTGCAGGTCTTGGCAGTATGAAAATCGAACTGCACTAGTTGCTGCACCTGAATCAACTAATGCTCTCACAGTCTTTACACTCTTTCCTCGTCCTATCTCTATAGTCACAAAGGGCCGGCGATCAATTATTTGAGAAGTAGTTATGCCCGATTTTTGGCACATGTCCATGTGATATTTTGGAGCTTTTGTGTTGACATCTAGGCCTAGCCGCCGTAGCTTATTTCTTCTGATGTGCTCTCTCGCCTCTGCTTGTGCTTCTTCTCTAACCCTTAACTCCTCTTCTTTTCGCTTCTTAGCAGTGTTGAGTCTCATGAGCAGTTCCTCTGTAAGAGGTTCTTGATATAACTTGACTCGGCATCCACTAATATAGTTTGGTAAGATATCACCTTCTAAAGTGGCCAATTGAACTGCACCGCTAGTGGAGAGTCTATTAATGATCATGGGTCCATATCCTCGTTTCTCCAATTTGCGGGCATGTTGCTTTAGCGTATAAACCAACACTAGATCTCCTTCCTTCAATCCTTTATCCTTTACATGGGCATCAAAGTATGCCTTTTGCCTTTTCTTTGCAGCATAAATGCCTACTGCTGCCCGTAGCCTCGTCTCACCTAAGCGTTCTAGATCAAAGATCCTGGAAGACAACTCATGTCCATTCCACTCATGCTCTTGTGCTACTTTCAAGGCTGGGATTAGGAAGTCCAATGGTAGCACGGCATTCTGTCCAAAGACCATCTGAAATGGGGTAGCATTGAGTACCGTTTTGTAGGCCACTCGGTATGCCCAAACAGCATGACGAAGTTGTTTGTCCCAATCAGAGCGTTTATTATTCACCAGTTTTGTTAATACGTTACATAGGATCTTATTCGTGCTCTCGGCCTGTCCGTTGGCTTGTGGGTGATAAGGGGCAGACTTCTTGTGTATCACCATGAATTCTTGAAGGAGATGTTCAATGACCTCATTCAAGAAGTGCGTACCTCTATCACTAACCAACTCTATTGGTAACCCATATCTAGTGAACACATTTTCGAATAAGAACTTAGCCGTTGTTTGAGCATCATTCTTTGTCGTGGCGTTTACTTCCACCCACTTTGTAAGGTAATCTGTGGCTACAATAATGTATTCTGCATGGGAGTTTCTAGCTGGGGGGTTAATAGGACCAACAAAGTCTATGCGCCACTTCGAGAATGCGCGTCCTCCCATCATGGGCCTCAAGGGCATTTCATCTTTTCTTATCGGATATTGGGCACGTTGGCATGTGTCACATTTCTTCACATAAGTATGTGCATCCATATGAAGAGTGGGCCACCAAAGTCCTGAGAATAGAATGGTCTTAATTACTCTGTCAGGCCCAAAGTGTCCACCTGCAGCACCGCTGTGTGTAGTTTCTAAGACTTTCAAATAGTCTGATTCATGAATGCACAGTCTTAGGTAACCATCCTTGCCTCTTCGATATAAGTTGTCTCCTACCAAGGCATAGTCTTGAGCCTCTTGCTCCATGCTCCGTTTTCTTGCAAGACTAGCCTGATTGGGTAATGTTCTCGATCTCATGAACTCAACCAATGGAGCACTCCAATCTGGGATTAATGACACATGATAAAGAGTGGCATGCTCCACTGGGGGTCTCTTCTGGCACACTGGACAATTTTGGATCCACTCCTGTATTTCTTTGTCCATGCTAGGCCAATACACTCCTAAACGTTTTAAATTCTGCAATGTTCGTTGTTTAGAGTAGTGATTTCCTAGCAGTCCCTCATGGGCTTGTTGCATCCAACTAGTATGTTCGTCGTCCTCAACACAACAAGCTAATACGCCCTCGGTATCTTGCTTGTACATACTTCCGGCCAATATTTGATACTTTTGTGATTTTACAATTTCTTCTTTGCTTGTTTTCACATTTTTATTTGCAGGCCCAAAGGTTAGGACTGGTACCAACTTATTTGCCCATTTAGGAACAACTTCTAAATTGAACAGATAAGCATCGGGCAATTCATCAGACACTCCTTGCGGTGGCTCTCTTGAAGTGATGCAAGAAAGATGGTCTGCCCTAAGATGGGTTCTACCTTTCCTGACAACAACTTCAAAGTCGTATTCCATTAGTAAGAGGAACCATCTTACTAAGCGGCCTGTATTGCAAGGTTTATTGACCAAATATAGTAACGCTTGATGATCAGTGAAAAACTTGAACTTATTGGCCAATAAATAGTGTCTAAACTTTTTCACAGCGTATACCATGCCTAAGCCTTCTCTCTCCGTTGTGGTATAATTTCGTTCAGCTGCATTTAATTGCCTACTAGCATATGCTATCGGCAAATCTAGGTTTCCTTCACCTGTGGGTTGTGCTAGCACACATCCTATTGCATGATTGGAGGCATCTACATGGACATGAAAGGGTTTGCTCCAATCCGGAGTAGTCAATATTGGTGCTGTGCACAAACGTCTTTTCAGCTCGTTGAAGGAATTCTCGCATTCCTCGTTCCACTCAAAATTTGTTAACAACCCATAAAGAGGTTTAGCTATGATGGCATACATGTGGATAAACCTACGGTAATATCCACAATGGCCCATAAAGGCTTGTACCTCTTTAACATTCCTTGGTCTTGGCAGCTCTGCTATTGCTCTTACTTTGTCCTCATCTGTTGAAATTCCATTCTTAGAAACAATGTGACCTAAGATCTTACCTTGTCGTACCATGAACACACACTTTTCTGGGTTCAGACAAACTCGATAATCTCTACACTTGTTGAAGATTTGTCTGAGCTCAGGGATGTGGTAACTTCTTTCTTGGGAATGAGCGCATAAATCATCCACATATACTTCTAAGCTCTTTCGCAAGAACTCTTTGAAGACATGACACATGAGCCTTTGGAATGTTGCAGGTGCATTGGTGAGCCCAAATGGCATCACACGAAATGCAAAGATTCCCCACTCGGTGGCAAAAGCCGTTTTGTGTTGATCTTCAGGAGCAATGGCCACTTGGTTGTAACCTGAAAATCCATCAAGGAAGCTATAAACTTCCTTGCCTGCAACACGCTCCAATAAATGTTCAGTGATTGGAAGTGGATAGCTATCTCTGATTGTAGTGGCATTAACTTTTTTAAGGTTAATACACACTCGCAACTTTCCGTTCTTCTTGGGCACCACTACAATGGGGGACACCCATTCCGTATGCTCAATCTCATAGATGAATCCAGCTTCAATCAGCCTGTCAATTCCTCCTTTATTTTGGCTGCATAATTGTCATTATATGTGTAGGGCTTTTGTTTGGTGGGCTTGGCATCAGCGGTCATCGGAATCGTATGAGAACAAATCTTTGGATCTACTCCTTTCAAGTCTCTATAGTGCCATGCGAACACATCCCTATATTCCCTTAATAGAGCTACAAGCTCTTCTTCTTCTTTTGCACTTAGGTCATCTCCTATGTATGTACATCGTTCTTCGTTCCCTTCAATGGTCACTACAATTTTTTTGGTCTTTTCTTTATTGTCATATGCTTCTCCTATAATGGCCTCTCTTTTAGGCATCCGTACCAAAATTTTTCGGTCTTCCACTTTGTGTACTTGAGCCGTAATGACTCAAGGACTTGTACCAATGAGACTATACCTCGATTGCAATACAAGTGCATATAGTGGAGTCCTTTGCACACATTTAATTATCAATCCGAAGGAGTGACTTACCAAGTGTATGAAGACATTTGCACACGTGATAGAAAATGAAGTGAGTTAACTATCCAAGCAAGAGAAAAGACTAATACTACCCACACCTACTGAAAAAACTGGAAGTGTTGCCGCAAGCCTACTTTCAGCAGTTTTGGTTTTTTGAGGTTTTCTCCCAGCCCAGAACTCCGAACATAGGCAATAGGGTACTCGTTTCGAAGCTCTCGACGAGACGAATCCAATGGTGGTGGTTTCACTCAATTCTGACCACTCTGCTGCAAGTTATGGCAGAAACAGTGAATTACGGGAACTACTAACACCCGCGTTTTTGCTTCTCCTAGCTTACGCACGCACTACAGCCACTCAAAACAAGGGGGAAGGGGTAGACAACAGTCCTACACTTGCATTTCAAGCATCACACACACATACATGAGCAAAATGAAGATCAAAATCAGCAAGGAAGAGGCAAACTCGAAATTTCAGAAGTGCTCTTCTTCACAATGACAAGAAGTCCTTTACAATGAGTCACTTTTGACTTATATACTAGTGCCCTAAGTTTGGTCCTTTCACACAAGAGACCGGCACTTTATTCACTAAATTGCTAACTTCCTACTAATATACATGGGTAATTCACTAATCTTCTGAGGGGATGCATCTAGAGGACTCCTCTAGTGCATTTACAATGGAAAATATGTACAAAGGTGGTTATGTTACAAAAATTGTGTGTCCAAATCGGAAAAATTTTGGGGCCCGTCTTTTTTTCTCTGCTTTCTGCGCTCTTTAGCTCTGCAACACTCTCCCCCTCTTCGTCTCTGTCGTCCCTTGACAGACTTTGCTTCGCGAACGCGTCCCGTGGGTAGTGTTGTCTGCTTCTTGATCTTGCATTACGTTTTAGAGGCGCTTCAGCTTTTCCACTGCATGCTCCCCTTGGTCAGTGTTGTCTGCAGTTAAACAGACATGCAGATTCGATGGCCTTCTTGATTCAAGCTCTACAACTCGAGAGCCTGATGTAGTTGTCGTGCCTGTTGACTCGGGTTGCCACGCACGCCACCAGTGACTAGGAATGTGCTGTTCTTAGTCACCCTCTTCAACTTTTCAGCCTCTACCCCTTTCTAACTTTTGGTCCTACTCTGATGTTTGAAAAGTCCATAACTCGGGACCCTGGGGTTTAGCTTTGTAGCCTGGTGCGTGCCCCTGCGGGGCTCTGTGCAGAGATGGGTGTTGCGCCCCTGCGGGGCTTCCTGCAGAGAGTGGTCCTTGATCATTTGATGTTTTATCTTTTACTGCGCACTTTTGGACTTGGACCTTCTTCTTCTTTTCTTTTTGCTTGATTGTCCCTCTACACGTCCCTCCTCCTGAACTCTGTCGTCCTCGACAGGCTTTCTGTGGCGACGTGAGTAAGTTTGGATAGCTGTTTGCTCTCTTTGATTCAGTAGATTTGCATGACATATCATAAATTCCTTCCATTGCTTTGACTTCACTCCGTCTTCTGGCGCCTGTCTGTGATCAGCGAAGAAGCTAGTTTCATAGGCCACCAGTCTTGCATTTAAATTTGAAGTCATCTTCACAAAAATTTCTGAATCAATTTCAAAGAAGCCTGTGAAGAATGCTTCTTCGAACGTCTGCATATACGTCGATGGCAAAAACATGAGACGAGAATAATATGCCATGATAGTTAGTCGGCTGGGAATAGTAGATAAATCAAAAATTAATGCTTCTGAGCCCTGCGTAATGCCGATGAAATTTAAAAATGTGTACTTAGCATGCTGGAACACCTTCAAAACTGTAATAAGCATGCTGAATATTTTGTTGGTCATCTTGACGGCTAAGTCCGGAACTGTAGCATATCTTGCAATCCAAAATTCCATTGTTTTGACCATATATTCTTCTGTCGGTAGGTAGTTATGTGGCGGACTAGGTAGTAATGGATAATTGAGCCACTGGTTATTAATATTGCCTTGGCGCTGTCCTTCCCAAAATTGCGTCCAAGGTCGTCTGCGGGGTACAGGACAAAAAGATGGATTGACTTGAAGTGCATATGGAGATGCTTCCCACTGTACCCGCAATGTAGGGTTCTTTTCCAAAAGCTTTCGTCTCCATATCGGATCTGCTCTCTCGAACTCCTCTTGAGTGTAATTGAACGTGTCATGTTTAAAGTGGAGGTTGTGGTCCGGATCCTTATTCGTTGCAGATTTTAAATACTGTCGCGTCTGTTCTTTAAGTAGGCCGTATGGTACGTTGAATGGCTTCAAAATTTGATCCAAATGTTTATGCTCAATCTGAGCCTCTTTCATTATCTGAATTATTTGATCTTCAAATTCAGCAGTGAGCTGGGACACCAGTAGTGCCCTTTCTGGTCGGCTTAATTCTGCAATGTCCCGATTATTATGATCAATGTGGACCTCCGGAGCCTCTCTTGGCGGTGAATGATAAGAGGGGGGAGAGAGAGGACGTACCTCAGTCCCCACAGTAGCCTCCGCAGCGTGTGGAACTACTGGTGTCCCCTGTTTGTCTTGGCGCTCAATCTGTTCCTGAAGCTGTTTGATGAGTGTCTCTTTATTCTTTAATTCTGCTTCAGCCTTGGCAATCGTCTCCTGATGTTTGATCAATTCTTGAGCAACTATGTTCATGTGATCTGTGTCTTCTTTGCACTGTCGGAAATAATCATTTTCTGCTTTTTTCCATTTCTTGCGTAGTGCTGCAGTGTCGTTCATATACCTTTTTTCCCAATCAGCAATGATGTCTTGCTCCTGTTTGAGCTGGTCTGCCATCTTGGTGATCTTTTCTTCCAGTTCCTTTATGTCCTCCGTTGAATGATTAGTTTCTGCTGGTGGTTGATCACTGAGGAGAGCTGTCATGAGCTCCTTGTTCCTGTTCCTTAAATTTTCCGCTTCCTCCATACTCACTTTGAGCTGTGATTCGAGTATTTTACCACGAGCGTTGATCCTTGTTTTCTCTTTTTCTGTCATATCTAATTTCTTCGTGAGCTCCAAAATTTGTTCTTTTAGTTGGGCATTTTCCTTTTCTAATATCTGGCATTGTATTTTGGTCTTCTTTATTTCCTCGTGTTTCTTTAAGGCTTGAGCTTCTGCTTTTGATAACCTATTAGCCAGATCCACACCTTCTTTTTGAAGCTCCTGCTTTTCACGCATGGCCTGATCGTAATCTTCATCAGCATCAAGCATTAACTGTTGAGTGTCTAGTGCAGTTCGAATCATATCCTGCACCACAGGCTTGAGCTGAGCTATATCGACGTTTAGCCATGTCCTTGGTATACTTGGTGTTTCTCCTGTGTGTACATCTTTCCCTTTGTCCACATGAATAGTTTCATTATGTGGTTGTCGGACCTGTAGTTGTACATTCAGTTCTTCGTTGTTTTTACCTTGAACCTTAGATTTCGTGGCACTTCCTTGAAACGTGACGTCCATGGGGGATGGTTCTGCCACAACCCTTAGTGGAGTGAAGGGTTCTTCATCATGTCCTTCTTCTTGAGGCTTATCCTCTGATAGCACTAATGGTTCCTCATTATCGGATTTACCTTCTTTGATATGGGTAGTGGAGGCGTCTTTTGATTGAACAGGTTGTTGCCTTTCTTCTTCTTCCGGCTGTTTAGTAGCATTTGTGTCTACCTCTTTTGTCTGATCCTGTTCTTTGTGTTCGTCTTGGGTTGCGCCAGAGTCCACTTCATTTAATTCCTCCCACTGTCCATCATCTTTTGATTCGCTTTGAATATCGACATTAAGCAATGAAGTGTCTGGTTCTTCTTGTTTCTCCGAGACCGAACTAGAATTATCCAAGCCTATTTCTTTATATCTATGAACTTTTGTGAGCTTGGCTTTCTGGTCTGTTGCTTGTTGTGATTGCTTATAGTGGTGACCTTGCACTGGCAAATTAACTTGCCCCTCTGTATATTGATGGGTCTCTTCGAGAGCTTCTGTCAAGTCTTTTTCCGTTATTTCTTTTCTTTTCTCAATAGTGGCCTTGGGAACAACATGGACCCTCTTCCGAATTTGTGTGTCCTCTTCCTGTAACTCGAGTTCTCTGAGTCTTTTTGTGCCTCTCATTCTGGGTTGAGAGCTTGGTTCTGCCATCTCCACAATGGTTGTCTTTTTCTTTTTCTTAGGGACAGTTGCTACTTTGGCATATTGAGCTAAACCTGTTGATGAGGGCATTTCTTGTAGATGCTCCCTGATGCCTAGCGCATGGTATATCAGAATGGTCAGTGCAATACTTCCATTGAGGAACTTCTTGTTTTTCCATTGCTTCTTTGCTTCAAACAATCTTTCCTGCACATATGGGGTCAGATTAATTTGATTCCCGATTTGTTTGATTGCATGCGACAGTAATTGCACGATGATTTTTTGTGGGGCCGTATATCGGTGCATGTTAGGAAAGCAGAAATGCTGGTGGATTAGCCTGACCGCCTCCTCGATGTCCACCCGATTAATTTCGGTGAATGTTCTAGTTTTGGCACCTCGGCTTTCTTCCTTCACCACTGTAATCCCATCTTTCTCCCATCCAAAAGCTTCCTTGATCAGTTCATGGGTGAACTGAATAATTACCCATTCTCCAACTTTGTCCATTACTCTAGCTTCTGGTACCAACGGGTCATGTAATGCTGGTTGTAATGTATTCATCACCTGTGTACATCTTTGGAAATCTGGTTTGTAAATGGGCAACTCGAAATACTTGAGAATCCCTGCTTTCGTCATGATATCCTGTATAGATGGCATCCCATGCAGTACTCGAAAATCCTGGGACAGAATAGTAAATTGGTGATCGGTGTCCATAATCTTGATTGTTGCAAGGAAGATCGATTCCCCGTCAGGTTGATCTTCCCGGAACCAATGTCCCTTCGCCTTTGTAATACTTTGGGGTGGGAAATCCATGGCTTCTTCAGGTATGGTTGCTTCAGAATCTTGAGAAGACATCTGCACTCGTAAGTGAAGTATATTAGTTTCTCACCAAAGAATGCAGTAGTGTGGTGCATTTCTGAGTATCATCGTTCTTCACTCCGTTCCCCTAACCCCATAGTTGAGATCTCTTACCACCTTTTTAGTTTCTATATCATTTTCCTGAAAGAAAACAACTGTTAGCATAGCCGAAGCTTTTATTTATTTACACTGTAGATTCATTCCTATTTGAGTTCAAGCTGAGAGCTAATCTCCCTTGGAGAATGTGCACCACTAATCTTGTTTGGAGCATCATGTGCCAAATGCGTGGCCGTGTAATGTCGCCCTATTATGCATACTTTAAGTGCATTGTGTACTTCATGAGTGCAAGTAGGTGCTCTCTCTCCTTGATCAGTAGCTCCTTATGGTTGCTTTGGTTTCCACCCCCATTTTGAGAACACTGAGAGAGGTTGTCGGGTTTTCTTGATTCGTGTAGTTGTTGGTGTTCCAATTCCCTTATCCACAGTCCGATGGAATTTGACATTGCTTTGTGATCTTTTCTGATGATTCTCTGGTGGTGGTGGCCTTTGCCTCGTCTCCTGTGGCGTTTCCACCTTGGTCTTCACATTCTGTTTAGCTGCTTGTATGACCTTTTTGGGAATCCATATCTGATGTCGAGGTCGTTGAGCTTCAAGCAGGGGCTTGGCAATCCATACTTGTACTGGTTCTCTTCGTTTGTAGTTCTTTGTAGCTGATTTGGTGATGTCCGTTTCTTTCTTCAAAGCGCTTGTAGACTTTTTTTGACTCTGTACCTGATCCTTTCGTATCCATATATATTTGGATGGTGGTCTGTTCAAGTATCTGCTGGTTGGTTTCCAATAGTTCGATCTTCGGATACTTTGAGCCTGTTTGGGAGAGGGTGTCTCCTCGATGGTTGGTTGATTCTCATCCACTTTGGGTAGCTTCGACACTACAGGGGTTGTCGGAATGATTAAAGTTTCAGTTTCTACACATTTGCTTTCTGAGGGTTGAGCACAGTCGCTACTAGCTTTCATCGCTTCTTGAACTTCTTCTGATCTAGGTATTGATATGGCTTGATTACACAGTTTCTCTTCAAGCAAGCTGAAAACTTCCTTATGCCCTATCGTGGCTGAAATATATCCTTGAGCTAGATGGATACATGCTTCGGTTTCAATGATCCAGTCTTGTCCTAGAATGAAGTCTTCCATTAAATCGTTATCCTCACATACTAGGACTCTTTGTTCCATGGAGGAATTTCCTATGTGGAGGGACACATCAGTTGTTCCAATACAATCTAGGGTGTGACCTCCAATTCCTATTAGTTTGGCTTTCGTGGGATTCAATTCTAATTGCAGTTCCTTTGCTATTCTCTTTCGCATGCAGCTAAGGCTTGCTCCTGAGTCGATCAATGCGTCTATCAATTGATATTCCGTCTTACCAATTCCTAGGTTCAGGTAAGGTTGTGTTTTACATATAACCGTTGTATCATCATTTTTGACCTGGTAGTTTGCCATAGGGATGGGCTCTTCTCCTTGGAGATAGCGTTCATCTCTTTGCCTGATCCACTCCTTGCGTTTTCTAATGCGTTCTAGGGCTTCCTGCCGTGCTTCTTCTCGTATTCGTTCTTCTTCCCTTTTCCTACTTTGGGCTCCCAACAGTCTAGCTAGCATTTCATCGGTCAGAGGCTCCATAAATCGTTTCACTCGGCATCCGCTGATGTAATTAGGAAGAATGTCGCCGTCTAGTGTGGCGAGATTGACTGCACCACTAGTGGAGATTCGATTTATGATCAGAGGACCATATCCGCGTTTCTGTAGTTTCTTTGCATGCTGTTTTAGGGTGTATACTAGGACTAAGTCGCCTTCTTTTAGTCCCTTATCTTTAATATGTGAGTCATAATATGCCTTTTGTCTCCGTTTAGCGGCATAGATCCCTGCTACCGCTTGCAATCTAGTCTCATGCAGCTTTTCAATTCGATCTAATTGCTGAGACAATTCATGACCGTTCCACTCATATTGTTGAGCTACTTTTAATGTAGGCACTAAGAAGTCGATTGGCAAGATTGCATTCTGCCCATACACTAGGTTGAAAGGTGTAGTTCCAATGGCCGTTTTATATGCCACTCGGAAGGCCCAAATTGCATGATGCAATTGTTTGTCCCAATCTGACCTTCCATTATTGACAATCTTTGTCAATACTGTACATAGTACTTTGTTGGAACTCTCTGCCTGACCATTGGCTTGGGGATGGTATGGGGCAGATTTTTTATGGATTACTAGGAATTCATTCATAAGACATGCAATGACTTCGTTTAGGAAATGAGTTCCTCGATCACTTACTATCTCGATCGGTAGTCCAAATCGGGTGAAAATATGCTCAAAGAGAAATTTTGCTGTAGTTTGAGCATCATTTTTGCGAGTGGCTTTAGCTTCTACCCACTTTGTCAAGTAGTCGGTGGCTACTATGATGTATTCCGCATGTGATCCTTTCGCAGGTGGGCTGATGGGTCCTATGAAGTCAATACCCCACTTGGTAAATGCTCTCGCACAAACCATGGGTCTCAAAGGCATGTCATCTCTTCTAATGGGATATTTTGCTCTCTGGCATGTTTCGCAGCTTCTCACATATGTTTCAGCATCCATGTGTAGAGTTGGCCACCACAGACCTGCAAAGAGAATCATCTTGACAGTTCTGTCTGCTGAAAAATGTCCTCCCGCAGCTCCTGCGTGTGCCATTTCTAATATGGGAAGATACTCTCCTTCATGCACACACAATCTGAGTTGATCGTCTCTCCCTCGTCTAAACAGTTGTCTCCCTATGATCACATAATCCTTACTCAATTCTTCTAGGGATCGCTTTCTTGCTAGGCTAGCCCCTATTTCGTGCTCTTTGGTTTTGAGGAATTGCACTAATGATTTACTCCAATTAGGCGCTATGGTGGAAAAGGGTAAGGACACGTGATCCTCTGTGCTAGTTTCTTTGCATTCCACACAATTATTTACATGCTCGTGAACGTCCTTGGACATATCAGGCCAATATACGCCTAACCTCTTTAATTCTCGTATTGTTCCCTGCATTCCTTGATGGGTTTTCCACTTGTTTATGTGTGCCTGGTGAATTAATTGCTTCTGTTCGTCCTCCTCGACACATCTCAATAAAACTCCGTTAGGTTCCTTATAATACATGTTTCCTGCGACAATGTGTAAATTTCTTGTTTGAAGAATCTCTTTTTTGCTCTTCCTGTTGATTGGGTGCTGAGGGCCATGAGTGAGTATGGGAATTAATCATTCCGCCCACTTGGGACATACTTCAAGATTGAACAAATATGTATCTGGTAATTCATCCGGTACTCCGCTAGGTGGCTCTCCGTGTTTTAATCTAGAAAGGTGGTCTGCTCTCACATGTGTGTTTCCTTTTTTGACCACTACCTCAAAGTCAAACTCCATTAGTAACAAGAACCATCGTACCAATCTCCCTGTGTTGCAAGGCTTATTGACTAGATACAGCAAGGCTTGGTGGTCAATGAAGAATTTGAACTTGTTGGCTAAGAGGTAATGTCTAAACTTTTTTACTGCGTAGACCATTCCTAAGCCCTCTCTTTCAGTAGTCGTGTAATTTCTCTCAGCTTGGTTTAATTGTCTACTCGCGTAAGCGATTGGATGATCAAGCTTTCCTTCATCGGCCGGTTGAGCCAGGATACATCCAATTGCATAGTTCGAAGCGTCAACATGGATATGAAAAGGCTTGCTCCAGTTGGGTGACTTTAGGATTGGGGCTGTACTCAGCCTCTTTTTAAGCTCGTTGAAGGCCTTCTCACACTCGTCCGTCCAAGTGAACTGAGTCAATAGACCGTATAAAGGCTTAGCTATTATGGCATACATGTGAATAAACCTACGGTAATATCCACAATGTCCCATAAAGGCTTGCACTTCCTTCGCATTCTTGGGTCTTGGTAAGTCCAATATGACTTTAATCTTATCCTCATCTGTAGATATTCCATTCTTTGAAACAATGTGTCCTAGGATTTTTCCTTGTCTTACCATGAAGACACATTTTTCTGGGTTCAAGCAAACTCTATACTGCCTACATTTGTTGAATATTTTCCGCAGTTCCGGTATGTGTTCTGGTCGTTGATTTGAGTATGTACACAGATCATCTACGTATACTTCCATGCTTTTTCTCAGAAATTCTTTGAAAACATGACACATCAATCGTTGGAAGGTGGCTGGCGCATTAGTGAGCCCGAAAGGCATCACTCTAAATGCATAGATTCCCCATTCAGTCGCGAATGCGGTTTTATGCTGGTCCTCAGTTGCAATAGCTACTTGGTTGTAACCAGAGAATCCATCCAAGAAGCTATAGACCTCCTTGCCGGCAACCCTTTCCAAAAGATGGTCTGTGATGGGTAAAGGGAAACTGTCGCGTATAGTTGCAGCATTTACTTTTTTTAAGTTGATACACACCCTTAATTTTCCGTTTTTCTTGGGCACTACAACTAGTGGCGATACCCATTCTGTGTGTTCAATCTCATAAATGAATCCTGCCGCTAGTAGTTTGTCAATTTCTTCCTTGATTTTGGCTGCATAAACCTCGTTATATGTGTAAGGGCGTTGTTTAGACGGTTTTGCATCTGCAGTCATAGGGATTCGATGAGCGCATATGCTAGGTTCTACACCCTTAAGGTCTTTGTACGTCCAAGCAAATACGTCTCGATATTCTCGGATAAGGTGGATGAGTTCCTCTTCTTCCTCGTCTGATACGTCTTTCCCAATATACGTGCACCTCTCTTCTCCGTCTTCTATCGTTACAACCACTTTTTTGGTTTGTTCTTTGTTATCATAGGCTTCTCCGTCTCGTGCTTCTCGTTTAGGCATTTGAGTTGCTATTTTCCTTTCTTCCACTTCGTATCTTTTAAAATGTTCTGGAACTTCGAAGTGGTCTGGTTCAGGTTCCACTTTACTTGTGTCCTCTATATGCTCGTGTAATCTTGGGATGGTGTCAATTGCTAAGACTTTTGTCGTTTTTTCTTTTGATTCTTTTTGCATAGTTTCTAAATATTGTTCTTCAGAGTCGAACTCTGGTTCCATTTCTATGCTTTCGTATTCTTCTTTCTCCTCTTCCTCTGCAAGTTCTCCTGCTTCTACTTCTTGGAGGACCACCATGTAGAGGTTCACATCATATCCTTCCTCGTCTATACAGTCGTTCATTGTCAATACTTCTTCATTCACACAAACGTCTAATGTGGCTAGGATTTCCATCCAGCCATGTGGTTCAAAGAGTTCATCTGAAAAAATTTGAGGCATATAATCGGGGTCTTCTACCGATCGATAATTAGGGTGCCCTATTGGCCACAATTGTTTTTTACACTCCTCCTTCTTGGCTTCTTTGCACATCCACAACTGGGCATCCTCATGCATCCAAGATTGGTCACTTGATCCCGCACTGTGAATGGATAGGTCGTCTTCCTCTTTGTGGACTGGATTCCATTGTAATGGAGGGACATCCCTATAAGCGAATGTGTGCAGGTTTATCTTGGTAGTGTTCCCTTGATGTTGGAGATATAATGAATCTCTGCCCCAATCTTGTACTACTCGCATCTATCGCATGAATGGTCGTCCTAATATCATCTCGTAATTGTTTGCTTTTTCGAACTTACAGATGGCCAATGTGTGTTCAAACTCTACTCCACACATGGTTAACCTAATTCCTTCCAATATTCCTAGGGGTTTCTCTACATGTCCATCTGCTAATTGTAGCTTCATGCGAGTGGGTCGCAAGGCTGGTTTACCCCACTTTTCCCAAATTTCCTTCGTTGCAATTCCTACTCCAGCTCCAGTGTCTAAGATGGCCTTGGTCATGTACCCATTGTAGGTGACAGGTAAGCACGTATTACCTTCATCTCCTTCGCTAAATTCTCCTACTTTATCAACTGGAACTCGTATTTTGGAGTGGTTTTCTTTTTCCTTTCCTTTCATTTCTCCTTTCTCTGCCGGTGATTCTATTTGATTTGCTAGCTGTCTCCATAAATGTGGTCTAAGTTGAAGCAACTCTTCCACCGTCAATTTACATTGCACCTTTGTTTTCTTAAGTTCTGTTAGATTGTGTGAACTCTCTTCTGAGTTTCCTTTTTCTTTCCCATGCACTGTGGGTGCTCGTATTATTATCGACTCTCTTTCATATTCTCCCATGTAGTTGGGCAGCGTTGAGATGCTCATGGTTTCCTCTCTTCCTTTATCAAATCTTGACACTTCCTCATATGCTTCCTCTAGGTTATGATCTTGGTGACTTTCTGCTCCAATTATTTCCTCAAAAGGAGGTGGACTGATTCCATCTTTTTTCCATTGCTCTTCCCTAATTCTTTTCCACAAGTCTTTGGACCAATCTTCCTCTAGGTCGGGTATTATGGATACCTGTTCTTGTTCATTTCGATCATCTTCTCGACTAGGTTCCTTATCTTTAGGTTGGATACACACATCATATAGGTCCTGTGCGATCCTTGTTTCAGGCAAAATTGGGATAGTTTTTTCTAGAGTCGCCTGTGCTACTTCTATGAGTTTTTTGCATATCGCCAGTCTTTCCTTCTCTAATTCCCCTTGAGGGTAGAGTCTTTCATGTTGTTCTAGGTTTGGTCCCATTTTGATTCTAGCTTGGTATGCTTTTAGCCACATGTCCAATTCCTCTGGCTTTGGGTCAGCTAGAATTGATCCTGGCTTCTTTGCCTCTGAGCTAATTGGTGGTGTTTCAGGGGTCTCCTTATGCATTTGCTGTTCGTTATGTTTTCTAGAACCCTTCACTTGTTTTTTGCTGTTTTGGCTCTTGTTTCTTGCCCATTTCTCCTTGAGCTTTTCTCGTCTTTCTTTCCATTTTTGTACTTTGGTGTTTTGGGTATTCTCACATGAGTTCTCTGAATCCTCGACTATCTGAATGTTAGCGTCTCCTGTTTTATTGTTCTCTAGTTTCTCTTCCGGTTGTTTTCCTGTTTGTTGTTTTGTTTGAGCTCTAGTAATAGCTTTTAGCGGTACAGTGTACTCCTTATCACTTCCAGATTCTTCTATGACCTCTATTACGTTGATTGGTGCAGGACCTTGAGTTTTTGTAGGGTTCTTAGGGCAATCTCTAAAAAGATGTTCTTTCCCACAGTCACTACAATATCCTTCCCAAATCCTGGGTGGTGGAGGGTTGTAAGGTCGAGGACACTCCCGAATGAAGTGATCCCCTCCGCATCTATAACATGGTCCTCTTTGCACGGGTGGTCTAATAGGAGGTCTCAACGGTTGTTGCGTCTTGGGCATTGTATACATTAAAGTTGCAGTTTCCGTTCCATAATTCTGATCAAATCCTTCATATCCATAATAGGCCATGTCATATGCTGGTTCATATTCCATCATGTTGGCTTCATATGGATAGTACTCTCCTGGTGGAGGTTCATACCCTTGGTTGGTTGATTCTACATTGGTCGCTATTGAAGCTGGTATTATGGCTCTCTCCAAGTTTTCTTCCGGTTGAGTATACTTCACAGGTACAACTTGTTGAGGTTGAGATAGTTGGGGTCCCAATACTGGTTGTGGTGGTGGATACAGTGCTTGCTCGTATTGTCTCTGTGCTCCTACCGGAAACGGATTGTATCTAGGCATCTCCCTACCAAGCTCTCTAGGTGGGTATCCATAAGGTCGGTATTGTGGTGGATTGACAGGTCGTGTTTGCCTATTAAAGGGACAGTTCTCAGTTGTATGATTGGTATATTTTTGTTCGATGTGGCAGTATGAAGAAGTCCCTTGTTGTTGTTGTCTGTTGTGAGGGTACATTGGTTGTGCACCGGCTCCTCCTCTGGTACACAAGTGTGTGGGATGTTCTCCTCCACATAAGTTACACCTCCTCAACATAGGCACTCTTTGAGCTGGATATTGGTAAGCTCTCTGTCCTTGGACTCCTAGTTTCTTAGCTAATAGTTCTGCTAGTTCTTCCATATTACTAGAATTGGACGTCACTGTGCTTCTTGAGTCTTCTGATTTTGTGAGGTCGGTAGTACCTTTGAGATCCTCAGCAAGGTTATCTTCCAAGTCGATGCACTCTTGAAGACACTCACTCAATGTTTGCAGCCTTTTTACATACACTAGGGTTCTTAGGGTCCCATTAGAGAGTCCATCTAAAAACAGTGAAATCATCTTTTGTTGAGTCGGTCTCTCAGCCGTAGGACATCTATCCACGTATTGGTTGAATCTTCGGGCAGCTGTCTTCACAGTTTCATTAGGGTTTTGCTTAAAGCTATGGATTAATGATGCAGAATTGTGCTTAATCCCTCTTTTTGTAAATTCTCCTATAAATTCTTGAAAGAATTGTTCCATGTTTCCGAATCGGTTGGGATCTAAAGGTTGGAACCAAGTTAGAGCTGTTCCTGTGAGGGTGAGCCCAAAAGACTCATACTGCACAAAGAAGTCCTCTACTTGCTCCGCTCTTAGAACTTGTTTAAATTCGGCAATATGGTCATATGGCTCCCCTGCTCCATCGTAATGGTTTCTCATAAACTTCGCTACTTGGATTGGTCTCAATCTCCTCATTGGTTCAGGTGGTCTGGGCATTACAGGGAAAACCGGGACAGCTGGTCGTAATGGAGGTATTCCTGGCTGTCCTCCCACAGGTGGTCGTGGTCTGATCGGTGGTTGGAAATGGTTCCCCATCCCTGTGTGGGTCTGATTATGAGTGTGCTCACCTGGAGTTGCAAACTGTACATGAGTACGGTTGGGCACACTTCTTTGACTGGTCTGTCCTGATGTGGTATGTTCCGTCTCTTGTTGATCTCCAAAAGGATTCTGCGAGGTAGTTGCCTGCTCCCTCTGAGGAAATACAGGCGCACCCATATATCTCAGCCGAGCCTTGTCTAGGACACCTACCGGCCAATATCTTCTTCGATTCTTATCTAGGTAAGTGAGTCTAGTTTCGTCCTCTGGGTCTTTCAACTCATAGAAGGTCATGGGGCTCTCTCCTATTCCTTGAACAGGTACGTCAGTTTGAAGCAATAAGTCTGCTCCGTGAATCATGTAGACTTCCAATAAGTAGTCGTCTTGAGGTATCAAGTCTCCTCTCAAGACCCGTGATACTTGTGATCTGCCTCTAGGGGTGGTCACTAACTCTTCAAGGTTGTTGGGATCCATGAACTCTCCTCTTTCATTGATCCTCTCCGGAAATTCAGTTACTATATAGATGTGACCCATTTTGTCAATGTAAGTACCTCCCTCGTATTTGACAGCTGGTCGTGGTATGATGGTGACATCTTGTGCTGTTGCCATTCTGGCAACGGACCTGTTTAAGCCATCCAGGTAGATTGGAATCTCCTGGGCATTTGTGGATACATATTGTAGGGCAGTGCGGTACTCACCTTCCACTGTAGACATGAAGTTCCTATGTGGTGCTGGACCTTGCATGTCTTCCGATGCCATGGGTATGTCTTCCTCAGATTCACTAGAGGTCTCTGAGTAGACGGAGTGGTGACTGACCTGAGCAGTGCTTCCAATAGAAGAGATGACACTCCTTCGGCTACTTAGCACTCTTCCTGACCTCAAGTTCATTCACACACCTAAGCCTCCCTTTATACTTCTTAGATTCCCCTTGGTTAGCTCTCCTAAAGGCTCAAAGCGTCTGACTAAAGAAAGGGTTTATCTCGGCGATACCACTTCCTGACGATACTGCTCTCGGCGATACTCCTTTGACTGCGATACGATACCAGAATCACACGATACGATACTGACAATCACACGATACGATACGAGACCATGCCCACGATACGATATCAGGCACAGAGGCGATACGATACCAGTGTGGTGTCGCGATACCACTTTGGGAAGCAGACGATACGATACCCCTGCCGCACACGATACGATACTGGAACTATGACGATACGATACCAAAGGATTCCAACGATACGATACCTGATCTTCTGCCGATACGATACCTGTGTAATTTCGCGATACTTAACTCTAGGAGGAAGCGATACGATACCACCGAACTTTTGGCCGATACGATACCTGTGACAGTATCGCGATACGATCTTTAAACTTCGACGATACGATACTGAGTATAGTATCGCGATACTTCCCTAGGAACACCACGATACGATACTAGAGACTCTAGACGATACGATCTCACGATGGTGTCGCGATACTGTCCTTAGTGGGAGACGATACGATATCACCGTAGTAAGCGCGATCGCGATACCGACTTGGCTACACGATACCAGAATGGTATCGCGATACCAGGGTCAATGACCAGCGATACGATACTACCGCAATTGCGCGATCGCGATACCAACTCAGGGTCACGATACCAGCGCGGTATCGCGATACCAAGTTAGGTATCAAACGATACGATACTGACGGCGAATATCGCGATACAAGGGAGTTTTGGTATCGCGATACCAGAACTCAACCGATCGCGATACTCAAGCCAAATCACAAGAAAATGTGGAAATTTTCTCACCCCCTTGCAGCTCTTACACTCCTCCTCCCTTCTAGGCCTCTCTCTCACACAACAACTCAAAAATAACTTCTCTTTACCCCCCCCGCGATACTGCGCACTGTTTTAATCACGTTTTGTGCATGTTTCAAGTGCTTTGAGTGAATGATCTTGATAAGCACTCACCTTTGTCTGCTCTAGCTTGCCCTTTGGGTTCCAACTCTCACTGAAATGGCCTCGAACGCACGATACCAGATCCACGATACCGGTCGCTGTCGCTCACGATACCAGAGTTCCAGCAAGTGTCAAATGAGTCAATTTTTTGGGTTTTTATACTTTTTGGGACAGAACTTGAAATTTTGGTCTATTTTTTGATGAAATTTTTGGGTTTTTTGCCTATTCCTACTTCTCCTCTCCTCTCTTCTCCTCTCCTAAACTAACCCTAACTCTTCCTTCTCTTCCCTCCTCCTACACTTAAACCTAAAACTTATCACACACACCTCAAGGATGAGAAGTGACAAGTGCTGAAATGGAATACTACTCGTCAATGGACAAATTCACCTCTACAAGTACGATTCGATCACACTTGCTCTCTAACTATCACGAAGGCAACTTGGTGGAGTGCGTCCCCGGCAACGGCGCCAAAAACGTGTGTACTTGAGCCGTAATGACTCAAGGACTTGTACCAATGAGACTATACCTCGATTGCAATACAAGTGCATATAGTGGAGTCCTTTGCACACATTTAATTATCAATCCGAAGGAGTGACTTACCAAGTGTATGAAGACATTTGCACACGTGATAGAAAATGAAGTGAGTTAACTATCCAAGCAAGAGAAAAGACTAATACTACCCACACCTACTGAAAAAACTGGAAGTGTTGCCGCAAGCCTACTTTCAGCAGTTTTGGTTTTTTGAGGTTTTCTCCCAGCCCAGAACTCCGAACATAGGCAATAGGGTACTCGTTTCGAAGCTCTCGACGAGACGAATCCAATGGTGGTGGTTTCACTCAATTCTGACCACTCTGCTGCAAGTTATGGCAGAAACAGTGAATTACGGGAACTACTAACACCCGCGTTTTTGCTTCTCCTAGCTTACGCACGCACTACAGCCACTCAAAACAAGGGGGAAGGGGTAGACAACAGTCCTACACTTGCATTTCAAGCATCACACACACATACATGAGCAAAATGAAGATCAAAATCAGCAAGGAAGAGGCAAACTCGAAATTTCAGAAGTGCTCTTCTTCACAATGACAAGAAGTCCTTTACAATGAGTCACTTTTGACTTATATACTAGTGCCCTAAGTTTGGTCCTTTCACACAAGAGACCGGCACTTTATTCACTAAATTGCTAACTTCCTACTAATATACATGGGTAATTCACTAATCTTCTGAGGGGATGCATCTAGAGGACTCCTCTAGTGCATTTACAATGGAAAATATGTACAAAGGTGGTTATGTTACAAAAATTGTGTGTCCAAATCGGAAAAATTTTGGGGCCCGTCTTTTTTTCTCTGCTTTCTGCGCTCTTTAGCTCTGCAACACACTTCATATTTCTTGAAATTTTCTGGTACTTCAAACAATGATTCTTCCTCTTCTTGTTTCACTGCTTTTCTTTTCATTTTCTTTTGACCTCCTTCACTTCCTTCCTTTGAATTTATCGTTTTAATACTTGTGAGGGGTTCTTCTTCTTTTTGGGTTAACACTCCGATGTCTTCTAAATAGTGTTCCTCTGAGTCAAAGTAAGTATCCATCACAATGGATTCTAGATCATCGTCATTCTCTTCTTCTTCTATGAACTCACTAGGATCACACTCTTCCAACAGGGGCTGACACATGAACACTGAAATATCATAACCCTCCTCATCACAATGAGGTGTCCATTGTTCTTCATTGACGGCAATGTCCATGGTAGCTAAGATTTTTGCCCAACCATGAGGCTCAAATTCCTCATCTGGAAATATCATCGGTGTATAGGCTGGGTCTTTTATTGGTCTATCTCCTGGGGAAGTTCCTTCTTCTCTCGCTTTTAGGCGCTTTTCCTCTTCCTCTGCGACCTTGCACATCCACAAGTGAGTATCTTCATGCAGCCAGGATGGATCAGGTGAACTCCCAGAATGCACAGAGATAGAATCTTCTTTCGCTTTGTGGATAGGATTCC
This sequence comes from Ceratopteris richardii, assembly GCA_020310875.1. Lineage (NCBI taxonomy): Eukaryota > Viridiplantae > Streptophyta > Polypodiopsida > Polypodiales > Pteridaceae > Ceratopteris > Ceratopteris richardii. The sequence continues at coordinate 109,792,417 of CM035435.1, forward strand.
ACTGTAGGGGTGGTACATCTCGGAAGGTGTAATCCTTCAAATTGACCTTGGTGGTGACCCCTAAGTGCTGTAAGTACAAGGAGTTGGTTCCCCAATCCTGTACTATTTGCAATTGTCGTAGGAACGGTCTTCCTAGGATCATCTCGTAGACATTATTTTTTTCAAAGTCACATATAGCAAATGTATGTTCAAACTCTACACCACAAGTGGTTAGAGTTATCCCTTCGAGCAATCCTAGAGGTCTTTCAAAATGACCATCTGCCATTTGAAGCTTCATTCTTGTTGGTCTTCATGTGGGTTTGCCCCATCGCCTCCACAAGGAAGTGGTCGCAATAGCAACACCAGCACCCGAATCTACAATTGCTTTGGTTGTGTAACCTTGATAGGTGATCGGAAGATAAGTGTTACCTTCTTCACCTTCGCTCATGTCTCCTATCTTGTCGAGAGGTATCTCGGGAACTTTTTGCTTAGAGCCTACTTTTGGCATATTGGATTCAAGTTCTGGAACCTGATCCTTCACATGATTCCAGAGCTCAGGTTTTGCTTTGAGCAGCTCTTCCACAGTGAGATGACATTGAACCTTAGTGTTCTTCACAACATCAGTGTTTCTTGGAATCACTGAGTCTTCATTTCTTACCAATATTGTGGGAGCTCTTATCTGGAGAGATTCAGATTCCCATGGGCCTATGAAATGAGGCAACTCTTGTAAAGAATTAGATTCAAAATCTAATCTTTCATCTTCTTGTTGCTCTGCTTGGTCTCCATAGATAGACGGAATGTCTTGGGGAAATTGATCATGAAGATCATCAATCTCAGGAATAGGAGGGGATTTACCCTTCTCCTTGGCCCATTTCTCTTCCTATATTTCCCGCAAGAACTCTTGAGAGTACTGTTGAATTGAAGGAGGTATTCCAGCATCCGTGGAATTAGGAACATAAGCTCCCATTGGTGGTGAGCTTCCTCTCTCAATAACTGGTTGAGCCTGTGGAGGTAAAGAAACTTGTGGTTTGTTTACCAACTGCTCTAATCTTTCTAGTAAGCCCTAGAAATGCAAATCCGGTTTGACAGAGTTTGTCTGATTGAACTTTTGACTAGTCTCAAGTATAGCCTGAGCTTGTTCTACCATTTTCATCCACATTTTCATCCGTTCAATCTCTAAATCTGCTCTAGGGTAACTCTTGTCTAGGTTTGCAACTGTTGGCCCTTCTTGAAGACGAGCCTGGTAGGCCTTGAACATCATATCCAAGCCTTCTGGGGTTGGATCTGCAAGAACAGACCCTGGTTGTGGATTATTTACCATGGGTGGTGGGGTGGAATGAGGTGGAGTGGATGGAGTTTCGGTATGTGAGGGGCTTTGAGATGCAATGTCTTCTATTTTTGTTTTGGTATCCCTTAGGCTTTCTTCTAGCTTGGATAGCTTTTTGTTCCACTTGCGATTAGCCTTCTCTCTAGTATCCTTCCATGTTCTTGGTTTCCTCTTACTAGGTTCTCCTGCCTCACTTGACTCCGATTGCTCAGATGGTTTTGCTTGTTGTGCAGCCTGTGCCCTAGTAACTGCCTGTACAGGAGCCACATTATTGTTACTTGAACTTGAATCTGCCACTAAGCCTACCACGTTGATGGGTGTGACCTTGGGTGCACTAGAGGGATTCCTCGGACGCTCTCTAGGAAGATGTTCCTGGCCACACTCAGGACAAAAGCCTTGTATTGTAATGTTTTGCCCTTGTCCCAGAGCTGGTTGGTGGGGGCATTCACGAATGAAATGGTCGCCCTGACATCTAAAGCATGGTCCTCTAGGGGATTGTGGTCTTACTTGTCTCAATTGGGGCCTAGGATTTGGATTCGTATACATGACACTGGAGTATTCTGGCTCCCAATTTTGTTCCATAGGTGGTGTCTCATATTGACACTGAGAAGTCTCACTTTGCTCAGGTGACTCTATATAATAAGCATGTGGACTATCTTCATGGAAGTAGTCTGAACCATGAGCGTGAGAATCATTTTCTAGTATCAATGGGGTTAGTGGCACCAATGCTCTATTATGGTTCTCCTCCACCATCGTATATTTAACTGGGATCACATTGGCAGGAGCTGGCGGTTGGTTTCCTAGGACTGGTTGTGGCCTATATGGTGCTTGATATTGCTGCTGGTATTGAGGTTGATATTGTTGTGGCCTATAATATGGCTGTTGGTACTGATTCTGAAACCTACCCTGCTCGTAAGGTTGCTGATAATTTTGTCTAACAGCGTGCCTGTTATAGGGACAATCTTGGGTCGTATGATTTGTATATTTCCTCTCAATGGTGCAATATAGAGCATTAGAGTTTCCTTGGGGTTGAGTCGTCAACGGACAAACATTAGCCATGTGATCTCCTCCACATGTATAACATCGCTTCACTGAGGTGACCCTTGGCATTTGTCTATTTTGGACTCCTAGCTTTTTGGCCACTTGCTCAGCTATCTCATCTATCTCAGTGGAGGTTCTAGAGGTATGACTTGTAGAACTATCAGAGTCCTTATAGAGTTTGGACAGTCCTAACTCCTCACCCAAGTTGTCTTCTATGTCAATGCATATCCGTATACACTCTTCTATGGATCTAGGCTCTTTCAAGTATACATATGACCTTAATTTTGTGCTCAATAGGCCATCTAAAAACAGTGCCACCTGTTTGGCTGATGTGGGTAATTCTGGTACAGGACATCTTTCCAAGTACTGTCTAAACCTTCTTCCTGCAAGTCGCACTGTTTCTTGGGGTGTCTGCTTGAAGCTGTGGATCAAAGATGATGTGTATGCCTGATACCGCTTTTGGAAAATTCCACAATGAATTCTTCTAGCAGCTGACCTATCTCTCTATAGTTGCGACTGTTTAGAGGTTGAAACCAAGCTAAGGCAGTACCCTTAAGAGTCAAACCAAATGCCTCAAACTAGTTGAATAAGTCTTCAACCTGTTAAGCTCTTAGCACTTGTTTGAACTCCGCCACATGATCATAAGGATCTCCAAATCCATCAAAGTAGTTCTTCATTGTCTTAACCACTTGAGAGGGTCTAAGGGTTCTTGAGTGTTCTCGTGGTCTAGGCAATGGGAAATCATGATCATCTCTTTGATGCCTATGAACTCTATGTCTCTCCCTTTCAGGTCTTTCCGTTCCATATCCTGGTCTGTCTCTGCCTACAGTGTCTGCAAAGCTTACCTCCAGTCTCTCTCTAGTTCTTTCTCTCTGGGTTTCATGAGCCTTGGATGATCCGGCTCCTTGGAGGCCCTGGGAAACATTAGATCTTGGTGGAGGGAAAATTGATTCACCTTGCCAGGTGTAAGCATGTCTGTCATGATCTGATACTAAGAATAATTTCTGAGATGTGTGATCTAGATAGACAGCTTTCCCTGGTGTCTCTGGGTCCTTGAATTCATAGATGGTGACTACTGGGCTGGGTTGATCTGGCCTAAATCTCCAAAAGGCTTCCTCCGTTTCTCTATTCACGAATAGTTCTATGCTTTTGTTATCTTGAGGAATCCATTCTGGAGTGAGCACTCTGGTTAGGACTGACTTACCTCTAGGGGTCTTGGGTTCTCCTCTTAGGTCTCCTTGCTCTAGGTCTCCTATCTCATTCTCAGGAATGATATTTCCAAACTCATCTGTCCTATCTGGTAAGTTGGTAACCACATACATGGTTCCTTCCTTATCAATGTAAGCACCCTCTTCGAACTTGACCACTGGGTGTTCAAGTCCAAAGGGTTGGTCAGGATTCTTGAGTTGAACCACTGATCGCCTTAGACCATCCTCATAGATGCGAGCACCTAATTGGTTGGTCCTGATATACTCCAATTGGGTCTTATAGGGACCTTCTGGTGTCTGTAAATAGGCAGTGCCTGAGCTACGTGTGGGTCTTTCCATGCTAAAAGACATTTCCGAGTCACTAGTTTCTGAACTTCGTGAGTAAGGATAACCACTAAGCTGTTGAGCCCAAGACTTGGCTGTATGGTTGACACTAGCCTCAGATGATCTAATGCTTTGTCTATCCTTGCCTAAGTGTCTGCCAGATCTCAGGTTCATAAGCCTTGGTCTCTAGTCCCAAAGTTCTCTTCTATTGCTCAAAATCCTTTGGAACACCTTGGTTTTCCAATTTTCCTGAGGGTCAACTTCAAAATAACCTATCTAATAATCCTGCTATTAATCTAATCCCCACGAGCTTTCCAACAAAACCAAAATCACAGCAAACGGATTTCGTATGAGAAAGTTATGCCAGTTCAGGGTTCTGGGGGTTAAAACAGGGAAACAGGGTCTCTTAGGAAATGCTTCAAATCAGGCGATACACGACATTTGTAGGACACGATACTTGATACTTGAGGAACTTGATACACGATACTTGGTGTGTATCGCGATACTTGAAGTAGGCGATACACGATCTTCAACAAGTATCGTGAGCAAACTCCACGATACACGATCTTTGATAGGTGTCGCGATCGCTGTATAACGATACACGATACTTACCTTGTCACGATACACGATAGTTGAGAAATATCGCGATACTTGATGTCCACGATACTCGGGCAAAACGATACTTAGCTCAAGACGATACTCGATATTTGGAAGAAAACGATACACGATCTCTGACGTAGGCGATACCCGATCTCTGATAAATATCGCGATCTCTGATTGAAACGATCTTTGGCACCAACGATACTCGATACTTGGCTCAAAACGATCGGCGATACCTGAACAAAACGATACACGATCGTTGGTAAGTATCGCGATATCTGAGAAGCAATACACGATACTTAAGCCAAACGATACACGATCTTTGATCCAGACGATCTTTGGCCGAAACGATCTTTGGCCTGAAACGATACACGATGGCTGGGAAATATCGCGATACTCAACCACAGGAGATTCACGATACTTGCTAAGTATCGCGACACTCGACCTCGGGAGCAAAACGATACTTGACCCTTAGACAAATTTTGGGAAAGATTTTTTCTAAGTTTTGGTTGTACACATGCTCTACTCTTTCCTCTCTCCTCTCCTCACTCTCTGTATCACCCCAAATCACTCGTTTTCACCTCTGTCAGTACCAAACGATACCTGACGCAGATCGTTTCCCTTTCCAAACTTAGTTTACTGAGAAATTATAGATTAAATGGGTGTTTGCTCACCTTGAGAGCCTCTCTAACTTCTTAGTCACTTCCCCTTGCTCTGTGTAACCCCAGTTTGCCCGATTGCTCACTCACGATCTCTGGCGCAGCTCTCACGATACTTGGCGCAGGTTCGTCTTGTCCGGGACTATTCACTCAGATTTTTAGTTATTTTTGGTGCTACTTCTTCAGCGCCTCTGTTCTGCACCCACTCTAAGCTTCTTGCTCACAACCACAAGTAAAAACAAGGTGAATGTACTCTAAAAAATGGAAAAAACTGAGAAGATGAAGGCGGGTGGAGATGGTGATGATGATGAAGATGAAGAAGAAGGAAAATTCAGAAATTGAAGTGAAAATGATGATTTTTTTACCTTCCAACGTCACTACTCTACGTCTTACCGTCACACACTCGTCCTCCAAGCTCTCTCCCCGGCAACGGCGCCAGATTTGGTGACACTCTAGCACAATGGTGAGTACCAACGTGAGGAGATACACCTCATAAATGTCAATCCGTGGAGACGTGAGGACCGGTATGAAGACCGCGAGCAAGTGATGGCACAAGTGCGTGAGTGAAAGCACACAAGCATGCACACACATACACACACACGCGCACAAGGTAAGAGCAAAGAGTGGAACAATGAAAAACTTTGATTACCAAAGAGCTCTCTTACAAAACTGAAATCTACAACAAGCTAACCTCAAAAATGAGCTCTCCAGCCCTTTTTATAGTTTTTGAGTGGTTTTGGTCCTGTCCAGACCTAGTGTCCGGCCTAGTTAAAAAATAGGTTCCAGGGCTTATTTGGGAGCTCAAACGGAGTCTAAAAATTATGAAAATTGGTAGGATGGTAGTTCTAATACTCCTCAAGCTCGAGGACTCCTCGGCTTGAACAAAATGGAGTTACAAAAATGGAAAATGGTATTTACAATGGTTTTTAGTGATAAAAATCACTATTTTTGTAGGGATTTCTTCTGAAAATTTGACAGGTGCTTCTTGGAGCTCCCTACTTGCTCCTTCTTCTTGTGTGTCCACTTCCTTGATGCGCTTCCATGCTTTGTCCTTGACCTTGAGCTTCAACAATGGGATAGGCGACACAAGCGCACACACGAATCCACAGACGCATCTGCAAAATTCTCATTTTGGTGGACCATCGCGACGGTCTCAGACCATCGCGATTGTGTCATACCATCGCGATTGGCTCACGCTATCGCAACAGCTCGGCCAGACCATCGCGACGATCTCACGCCATCGCGACGGTTCATTTGGACCATCGCGACGGTTCGCGGACCATCGCGACTGTTCGGTTGACCCCACACCATCGCGATTGGCTCACGCCATCGCGCCGACGCTGCCACGTGGCAAGCTAGACCATCACGACGGTTCTCACCTCACGCCATTGCGACGACACCCTTACACCATCGCGAAAACTCGAATTTTGGACCATCGCAATTGGCTCACGCCATCACGCCCTGACCATCGCAATTGGCTCACACCATCGCATTTGTGACCATCGCGACGGTTCACTTTGGACCATCGCGATTGTTCATGTTGACCGTTGACTGACGCCATCGCGATTGTCCGCCTGATCGAGCCATCGCGATTGCTCACTTTTGGACCATCGCGACCGTGCACTTCTGACCATCGCGGGCATAAAGCTTGGGAAGCGCGGTTTCTTGGGCATCAGAGCAACCAGAAAAGCTGACTCGAGGTTGGAAGATTACTCAACCCCCTCAGTCAATTCTTAGCTTAGGATAAACGGTAGTATTGTGGATTAAAGACGATAAGAATGACTCAAGTTCAAGAGAATTAAATTTATCAAGTTCAAGACTAAAGTAAAGGTGTGTGACACGAAAACCTAAAGGAAAGAACATAAGTCTGACGGAACGAGAACTCAAAGTACCACAGAAAGTCAAATTCCTGGCGCATACATTAAGACAAGAATCTAGAGAAATTTAAAAAGAATCAAGAGAGTAATAACAAAGAATCATTGACGATCTGAGCGTGTACTGAGTGTGCAAGGAAGAAAATTAATGAACCTTAGATCGGGCAAACATATAGGCAAGTCAGACCGACGAAGCCTTAGATCATTAGAGGCAAGTGTAAGAACTATTGCACGATCGTGGGCTCAACAATTGAACACTAGTTATCTCTACGAGAGCTCAGATACTAGTGATTCAGAAATGGCATTTAGCACAAATAGACCAGAAGGAGGGTCGAATGTAGCCTATTTAGAAAAACCAGAAGGACCCTATAGAACGCAACTAGAGTTTCTCCGAACCAACCGCTTAGGTGCTCGCATCTATGAGGATGGTTTGCGAAGGCAAGTGGTGCAAATGCACAACCCCGATCAACCCATTGGGTTGGAACATCCAGTGGTGAAATTTGAGAGAGACGCGTACATAGACAAGGAAGGAACGATGTATATCTTAAGTACGCAGCCAAACAATACCAACGAGTTTGGCGTAATTCAGATGGAGACGGAAACTAAATCTCAAGGAAAAGAACCATTAGAAGAGCGTAGAACACCTAGAGGGAAATCTGTACTGACACGAGTACTAATCCCAGAATCGATCCCTCAAGACAACAGAAGCATAGAGTTGTTTGTAAATAAAGAAACTGATGAAGCCTTTTGGAGATACAAGACAGAACTACTTAGTGAGGTAGGAATCATCACGATATACGAGTTCAAGGACCCGGATACACCTGGAAAGGTTGTATACCTGGATGAGACTTCAGAAAGAGTCTTTGTGGTGCCTGACCACGCTAAAAACACATACACATGGAGAGGTGAATTGGTATTCCCTCCATCTAGAACGAACATGAATACAAGTCAACAAGGGGCAGGAACATCATCAGCCCATGGAAATCAAAGAGAGAGAAATAAAGAGAGACCGGAAGTAAGCTTTAATCACCCCATGGGGAGAGATAGAACAACCACGGACACTAATAGAGCGGATAGACAAAGAGATCATGGAATATTAGGTGGTAGAGATGATTTTCCTCTACCTAGACCACGTGAACACGCAAGAATATTGAGACCCACTCAATTAGTGAAATCCATGAAAAATTACTTTGATGGGACAGGAGATCCCTATGACCATGTCGCAGAATTTAAGCAAGTGCTAAGAGCAGAACAAGTCGAAGACATGTTCATGCAGTACAACGCATTTGGGCTAACGTTAAAGAATACCGCTTTAACTTGGTTCCAACCGTTGCAACAGAGGCAATTTAGAGACATCCATCACTTTTTAGAGTCATTCATCACTGAATTCTCTAAAAGTGGGATTAGGCATGACACGTCTTCGTTGATTCATAGCTTCAAACAGACCCCTCAAGAAACAGTTAGACTCGCAGGACGTAGGTTTAGACAATATGTTGAAAGATGTCCTATGCAAGAGCTACCCTCACAAGCTAAACAAGTGTCATTGTTTCTAGATGGCTTGTTGAGCTCTAAACTATGCTCCTATGTGTACCTAAAGGAACCCAGAACGCTAGAGCAATGCGTAAGAATATGTATAGACATTGAGGACAACTTAGGAGACGAGTTGGAACTCTCAAAGGTCTACAAGGACTCAGACTATTCATCTCTAGCATCCACAAAATTGTCCAGCTCAATAGAAGACCTAGCCGAAAAAGTGGTCCAGAAACTAGGAGTTTCTAGTAAACCTAGGGTACTAACAAACAAGCATTGTTACACCTGTGGTGGAAATCATTTGGCAAATGTGTGCCCCAATGCACCACAACCTCAAGCCAACCCTAGTGGCCAATACTGTACAATTGAGAGAAGATACACGAATCATACGGCTCAGGACTACCCATACAACAAGCAAAATGTGAGACAGAACTACCCGCAAGCATACGCACAGCCAGGTAGGTATCAAGGCCAATACAATGCTCAGCCTTATTACTATAGGCCTCCTCAGAACTACCCATACTAGGCTCAACAGAGACCTCAACCCATCTTAGCTCAGCAGCCACCCCCACCAGCGAATGTCATCTCAGTCAAATACGCTACTGCAGAAGAGAACCTAAGTAGGGCCTTAGTGCCTTCTTCACCTTTGATCACAGAGAGTGACCCGAACTCAAACAGTTTTGACTCTACGCATGTAGATAGTCCACCCGCTTATTACACGGAGTCACCAGAACATGTGGAGACATATCATTATGATAGTCCACCAGTGGAACCTAGTTGGGAGCCCGACTATGCTAATGTGATGTACACAAACCCAAATCCACGGCCCCAATTGAGACAACAGAGACCACAAGGCCCTAGAGGACCATGCTTTAGGTGCCAAGGAGACCATTTCATAAAGGATTGTCCACATCCCCCGATATCAGGACAATCACAGTACTATAACATACAAGGCTTTTGCGCCGATTGTGGCAAAGAGCACATAATCAAAGATTGTCCTAAGAACCCAGTTAATGCTTCGAATGTGACACCGATCAATGTGATAGGTATTGTAAACAACGCAGATGGATCCAACCCTACCTACGTGCCTATCCAAGCTATCACCAGAGCCCAGGCGCTCTTACAGAACCAACAGCTTAATCAAGAGAAAGCAGACGGAAGTAGTGAAGTTGCAGAATCTAGCAGTAAAAAGACAAAATCTTGGAAAGATTCTAGAGAAAGGATTAAGAGAAAATGGAGTAAAAAGATAACTGAGTTAGAAGGAAGTTTGAAGGAATCTAGAGCCAAAATCCTAGAATTGACTTCGTAGGACTTGAATCAAGAGAATCCAGCTCAGAAATCAGGATCAGTTTTAGCGGAACCCATACCAGAAAATCTAGACATGATGTTTCGTGCATATCAGGCTAGATTAAAAGAGGGACCTCTAGTAGTTGAAATGAGTAAAAACTACCCTCGAGCTGATCTAGAAATTGAGAGAACTAAACTTTGCATGAAGATGGTAGAATTAGCGCAAGCTTTGTTCGAAGCCTCTACATATCTTAATTGGAATAACATGGCAAAACCGGAATTACACTTTCAAGGACTAATGGAGAGGCTAGAATACTTGATAGAAAGCAAAGAGAAAAAGGATCAGCACAGGAATCTTAGTGTCCCAAAGACTCAGGAAAGGAATGCACCATCCCTGTCTCAAGTACCCAATACAGAAAGTCAAGACAATTTGTCTTCCATACATAGGTACTCACATGAATTTTTGAGAGAGATCTAAGAAGAGAAATGGAGAAAAGAACAAGGAACTCATCCTCCTATTCAAGAAATAGATGACTTGCAGGAGCAATTTCCCCAAGACATTCCCTCTATTTACGATGGTGTAGAGGAAGAACAACTGAGCGAACACACAGCTTTTGAATCTAATTCTTTACAAGAATTACCTCAGTTCAGAGGACCTTGGGAAGCAAAGTCTATTAGTATGAGAGCACCCACGATAATAGTGAGGAATGAAGAATCAGTGATACCTAGAAACACAGAAGTGATCAAGAATACTAAGGTATAGTGTAATCTCACTCTAGAGGAGTTGTTAAAGGTAAAACCAGAATTGTGGAAACATGTAGCAAATCAATTCCGCGAGCTTGCTACTACTCCCTCACAGATAGGATCACAAAATAAGGTACCAGAGATACCCGTAGAAAATATTGGAGATGTAAGCGAAGGAGAGGAAGGTAACACTTATCTTCCGATAACCCATCAGGACTACACCACGAAAGCCATCTTAGATTCAGGAGCCGGAGTAGCCATAGCTACCACCGCTTTATGGAAACGTTGGGGTAAGCCAACACTCAGACCTACCAGGATGAAGCTACAAATGGCTGACGGACACATAGAAAAACCATTAGGCTTACTAGAAGGCATATCTCTCACCACTTGTGGTGTAGAATTTGAGCATACTTTCGCCATTTGTGACTTTGCAAAAAATCATGCTTATGAGATGATATTGGGACGACCATTCATGCGTTAGTTGAAAATTGTACAAGATTGGGGAACTAATTCTTTGTACTTGCAACATTTAGGAGTGACTACCAAAGTCAATCTTAAAGACTATTCACATCGAGATGTACCCCCAATACAATGGAATACCATCCATAAGACACAGGTAGAAACAGAATCCGTGCACTCATTAGAATCAGATCCTTCTTGGTTGCACGAGGACACTCATCTATGGATGTGTAAAGTAGCCAAACAAGAGGAAGAAAGGTTAGAAGCAAGGACCTTAGGTGCAGAACAACATCCACGAACCCTTCAAGATCCAGCTTACGCACCTGTAGTATTCCCAGACGAAGAATTCGAACCCCATGGTTGGGCAGAAATCCTAGCAACCATGGATGTAGCCATCAATGAAGAACAATGGACACCCCACTGTGACGAGGATGGCTATGACATTTCAGTTTTCACGATAGAGCCAGTCATGTGCGATGCAATTTTAGAACAGTGTGAACCGAACACTGATGCATTTGAGGATGCAAGTGATTTTGATTTAGAATCAATTATCATGGACTCACCCTTTGCATCAGAAGAAGAATATTTTTACGAAGTAGAAGCTCACCCTCAGAGACACGAGGAAATTACGAATGAGGTGAGTTTAGCCACTCAAGTGACTAGCAAAAGTAAAGGCAAGAAAAGAAAGAAGAAAGAAACCATGTCAGAAAAAGAAGAATCTTTGTTTGAGGTTCTCGAGAACTTCAAGAAATATGAAATCGAAGATAGAAGAATCATGGTACGAATGCCTAATAGAAAGGCGAATGACGGACAAGGATATGATAACCGAGAGAAAACCAAAAAAATAATAGTTGCTATAGAAGGAGAAGAAGAAAAATGTACATACATAGGGCAGGATTTGACGAAGGAAGAAGAAGAAGAGCTAGTTGCCCTATTGCGCGAATATAGAGATGTGTTCGCTTGGAGTTACAAAGATCTAAAAGGAGTAGATCCAGATATATGTTCTCATAGAATCCCTATGACTCCAGATGCAAAACCGACAAAACAGAAGCCATACACGTACAATGATAACTACGCTGCGAAGATTAAAGAAGAAATAGATCGTTTGATAGAAGCAGGATTCATTTACGAAATTGAGCATACCGAGTGGGTATCCCCCATTGTGGTAGTGCCCAAGAAGAATGGAAAATTGTGTGTGTGTATTAACCTTAAAAAAGTTAATGCCGCCACGATTAGAGACAGTTATCCTTTTCCCATCACGAAACACTTATTGGGAAGAGTTGCGGGCAAGGAAGTTTACAGCTTTCTTGATGGATTTTCAGGCTATAATCAAGTAGCCATTGCTCCAGAAGATCAACACAAGACGGCATTTGCCACCGAATGGGGCATATTTGCATTTCGTGTAATGCCTTTTGGGCTCACAAATGCACCCGCCACTTTCCAGCGACTCATGTGTCATGTTTTTAAGGAATTCTTACGCAAGAGTTTGGAAGTTTATGTCGATGACATATGTGCTCATTCTAATATCAGGCAGACGCATATTCTCGAGTTAAGACAAATATTTGACAAATGTCGAGAATATCAGGTTTGTTTGAACCCAGAAAAATGCGTTTTCATGGTCAGACAAGGCAAAATTCTAGGACACATTGTGTCAAAAAATGGAATCTCTACAGATGAGGAAAAAGTGAAGGTGATTGCAGATCTACCTAGGCCGACAAACACCAAAGAGGTACAAGCATTTATGGGTCATTGCGGCTATTATAGGAGATTCATACACATGTATGCAATCATAGCCAAGCCTTTGTACTCTCTTTTAACCAATTTTGAATGGACAGATGAATGTGAAAATTCATTCAATGAACTCAAACGACGTTTGTGCTCAGCACCTATATTGACTACCCCAGATTGGAGTAAGCCATTCCATGTACATGTGGATGCATCCAATTATGCCATAGGATGTGTGTTAGCACAACCCACGAATGAAGGTAACATAGATCTCCCCATAGCTTACACGAGCAGACAATTGAACGCAGCAAAAAGAAATTACACCACAACGGAACGAGAAGGATTAGGGATGATCTACGCGGTAAAGAAGTTCAGACACTACTTGTTGGCAAACAAATTCAAGTTCTTTACAGATCATCAAGCCCTATTGTACCTAGTCAACAAACCATGTAACACAGGACGACTAATACGTTGGTTTCTATTACTCATGGAGTATGATTTTGAAGTAGTAGTCAGGAAAGGAAAGACACATCTTAGAGCTGACCACCTTTCGAGATTAACCTCAGGAGAAGCTCCTCAAGGAATAGCGGATGAATTACCAGATGCTTATTTGTTTAATCTTGAGATAGCACCAGAATGGGCTAAACCAATAGTCCCTATTCTCATGTATGGACCCAAGAATCCTAGGATAAAGATCAAAGAAGGAGAGATTACCAAGTCTTAGAGATACCAAATCATAGCAGGAAGCATATATAAACAAGATAATCAAAAGATTCTTGCCTATTGTGTAGATGAATCAGAACATGCGAATTGGTTGCAATTGGCACACATAGATGCATTAAAGCAACATCATTCGAAACACCGAACATTACAGACTCTGCATAGAATAGGAGTATATTGGCCTTCGATGGAAGCAGATGTCTACAGGTTGTGTAAGGAATGCAATGTTTGTTGTGAAAGACCACCAGTAGAGCATGCTACATTATATCACGTGTCTCTCACACCAGACTAGAGTGAACCTTTAGTGACATACTTGAGGACGAACACATTCCCTCAAGGAATGACCTTAGCACGACAACGCAGTCTAGAGCAGGAAGCTCAAGACTATTCACTTATTGGCGATAATCTATACAAAAGAGGACGAGATGGATATCTAAGACAATGTGTTCATGAAAGCGATTATCTGAGCATACTAGAGACTGCACACCAAGGTGGGGCAGGAGGTCATTTTGGACCTGAAAGGATAATCAAAGCCATCCTCTTTGCAGGATTATGGTGGCCCACTCTTCATATGGATGCTCATACCTATGTTAAGAGATGTGATGTGTGCCAAAGAACTCAGTTTCCTACTCGTAGAGATGAAATGCCATTGAAACCCATGATGGGAGGATGTGCATTTTCTAAGTGGGGTATAGACTTTGTAGGACCCATTAACCCCCTGCAAAAGGTACACATGCTGAATACATTATTGTCGCGACGGATTATCTTACCAAATGGGTAGAGGCAAAAGCCACAGAAAAGAATGATGCACACACAACTGCAAAATTCTTATTTGAGAATGTCTTTACAAGATATGGATTGCCTATAGAGTTAGTGAGCGATCGCGGAACTCACTTTTTAAACCAAGTCATTGAATATTTGTTACAGGATTTTATGGTGATTCACAAGAAATCCGCACCATATCATCCTCAGGCCAATGGTCAGGCTGAAAGCACTAATAAGATCCTTTGTAACGTACTGACGAAACTCGTGAACAACAAACGTTCAGATTGGGACAAACAGTTACACCACTCTGTTTGGGCATATCGAGTGGCCTACAAGACCGTACTCAATGCAACTCCCTTTCATATGGTTTTTGGTCAGAATGCTGTGCTTCCTTTGGACTTCTTGATACCGACCCTTAAGGTTGCACAAGAACATCAGTGGACCGGCCATGAATTATCAGCGAGAATAATGGACTTGGAACGATTAGGAGAAACCAGGTTGAAAGCAGCAGCAGGAATATACGCGGCAAAGAAGCGACAAAAAGCATATTTTGATGCACATGTGAAAGATAAAGGCCTAAAAGAAGGAGATTTAGTTATAGTATATACGCTAAAGCAACACGCACGTAAGTTAGAAAAGCGAGGTTATGGACCTATGATCATTAACAGACTCTCGACAAGTGGAGCAGTACAGTTAGCCACCTTAGAAGGAGACATAATGCCTAATTACATTAGTGGCTGTAGAGTCAAGTTATACTAGGAACCTCTTACTGAGGATATGCTTAGACGACTCACGTTGGCAAAGAAGCGTAAGGAGGAAGAAAATAGAATACGAGTGGAAGCTCAGGCAGAAGCAATAGAATGCATTAAACGCATGAAGTTAAGAAGACAAGGACTAGGGAGAGAACATTATAACCATCTGGAAACAACACCCAGATACCCCATGGCCATGTGTCAAGTAAAGTCAACCACTCATCCTAGTATAGTGGACAGGAGACCATTCATTACAGTCAGGCTAGAGCACGGCAACCCTTGCCAAGAGCTCAGGGCTTTAATTGACTCAGGTGCTGCGACTAGCGCGATTAGATGGTCCCACTATAAGGATTCAGGAATAGAAATGCGGCCAATTGAGGCATACCTCATAGGGCTAGGAGGCATGGAAACCCCTTGCATGGGTGAGGTGGACCTTCCTATCCTCATTAAGGATGTGACCATGATAGCGAAGCTACTAGTGTGCCATGATGACGACCTGATAGAACCCCTAATCCTTGGCCAAGATTGGCTATACGATCACCCAGTGGACCTAAATCTTAGACAAGGCTCCTTACAGATTGGAACCTTAGATCAGAAGCGAGTGATACCGCTTGACTTCCCTAATGGCATTCTGATTGAGGTTTGTAACCCTAGACCCCATGAAATGCATGCGACGGAAGATCGGAAGATCTTTGGTCAGATCAGTCATAATATGTCTACACCAACCCCCTCGGGCTTGGCTATAGACAGTTGTCAATCAAAAGGACGTCAGGAGATCTTCCCTGGGGCTTCCTGCAAACTAGAAGGGGCCGTTACCCAACCGCTAGGGCAGATGGACACAATCAGCGGTCAGGTGGGTTGCATCAGCGGCCAAATGAGCACAATACCCTGTGGTGCTCATCCTTCCAAACTTGCTGCGGACTAGCCTAGATTAAAGATAAATAACGAATCACTTCCTAATGGGCAAGTCACGCAAGTGTTGGATCTCCCTTCTTTTCCAAAGCAAAGCGTCCAATGGACCTCTCAAACCCAACCACGAAGGAGTCAACCACAACAGAGGAACCCAGACCGACGACACCACCAGACGAGGCAAAGAAAGCAGTAGTATCAACATCACAGAACAAGTGGCACGAGACAAATATGGGTGCCAAAAGGACAGCAACCACAGCCTATTGGCAACACTGCAAACAAGAACAGGACAAAGTTTCAAAAAAAGCAGAGTCAGCATCCAAAGTCCCCTCGATCTTCTTCCCCAAGTACAAATACTTGACAGATCTGGATCGCCAAGAAGTATCTTATCAATCGACCCACACCCACGCAGATTTGGGTACCCAAACAATGTAGTATAGCCCAACCCTCAAGCCATGTAATATATACCCCTCTGAAATCTTTCCATCCTTCAGTACCACCAAACCCAATACCACTTTTTGTCCCTCAGCAGAAACACACCACCCACTCAAAGACTCTTAGGAAATGGATACCGAAACGTATCCAGACGTCTTCTTGTACCCCCTTATCTACAATTCTCCCACCCCGTTTAAACTCCACCCTTGTAATAATTCACCCTCAACCAAACCTTGTATGAATTCATACACCAAAACCCCACATCATGCATAATAAAAGCTCATCAAGAAATGTATGCATAATCTGAACATGTAGGCGTCTAGAGACCTGCATTAGTTTTGCAAATAATCATTCCATTAACCACTTCACGACACTTGGCTACACGGGTTACACATCGGTTATGGAAAGGGATTGCGGTCTCACCTTATTGGGATCATAATTAATTTCCATGCTAATGTGTTAATCTTTTGTAGCAGATCTTTTCCATTAGCTCGTGAGTCATCATGCAAACTGAAGAAGGCCCATCAGAAGCTGGCCCCAGTGCACCAATGACTAATATTGGAGAATTACTCGCGGAATCTCATCGGACGATGCAACCACCAGAGTTTCAAGGTTTTCCAGGACCCATGCCAATCGATAATCCTCCTAGAGGATATACTGAGAAGATTCATCGTAACTCTCACTGGTTTCAAGGCCTAGTAGGACCATTAGCAGACGCTGATTTCATATTTGAGGCCAATTTGGCATTTGATCTTCGCACATGGGCCAAGTACCAGTTCTTTTCAAGAGAATTTGAAGGACTACATAATACACAAGATTTAACGCACGTTTGGGCATGAGCGGGATTTACTGAATATTTTAGTGACCCTCTGCCTAAACCCGATTTTTACAGATGCTTTTACCTAGTAACCACCTTGACAGCTTCAGAGAACAAGGATCTACCTGGCACATTCATGTTACCATCCTTGGTAAATGACCCTCCATTCAGAAGGTTTTATTTGTCCAAAGATTTAATTCGCGCAGCTCTCAAAATACATGGAACACACACTCCGACAGAAAGAGAACGGCTAGTTCTAGAGCCGATGAAACGTGGTGATGTAACTAAGTGGGAGGACATTTCAGCTATAACCCCTGAGCTTTCCAAGCCATTGCGGATATGCATGCAGCATTTTGCTTTCCCAGCTCAGGATCGTTTTACCATGCACCACAAAAGAATCTGGTTTGGATTATACTTAGCATGTACTAGACCTCAAACGGTTGATCTAGCTAGCTGGATAATTGATCAGCTCTATTTAGCACAACATAGATGGGAGCAAAAGAAGGTCATCAATGGGTGTTGTGCACTTACAAGGATCATATATATGTGTTTGGCATATGATTTACCCATAGAGCGCGCCATGACCAGTGAGGAACTGAAAGCCTTCAAAGGGACCACTAAGAAGGCTAGAAAGTCTAGCAAAGGTAGAGCCGGAAAGCGGATGAGAGGCACTATCCCGTGCTTACAAGTCCCGGAATCACCCTCACCACAACCATCTCCAGAGCAGTCACCGACAGCAGCCACTCCCACCGTACAACCTATTCGTATCAGATTATCAAGACCAGTGGTAACGGAGGGCACCACCAGTACTGTTGCACCTCAAGCAGTCACAACACCAGAACCTATCACCACGGTAGCAGAAATTCCAACCACTATTGGTGCGGAAGCGTTCTCTTTTCCAATACCCCATTTAGAAGCAGAACAAGCAGCACCACTGAACACAAAATTCGATTTTGAGATGCCCGATGCATTCTCCAATGAGTTCCAATTTTCAGAAGGACAACTGTTTTCTCAAGAATATGAAAGGCCCAGCTATCCCACCACACCACGGGATTAGCCACAAGGACAGATCGTGTCTAGCTCCGATGACGAAAGAACAGCAACCGATGATGACGAAGGCGATGACGAAGCCAGCCAGGGCACTCACGAATCCCAAGAGCATGAACAGACAGATGGTCAAGGCCAACAAACAGACACACATGGTGATACAAGTACCCATGAAGATGAAACTTGTGAAGCAGCAGCTTACACACTGGCTATTAAGAAGCTGTATAGAACTATGGAAAAAGTTTGGGCATGCAAAAAGCTGACTGAGGAAGAGAGTCAAGCAATAATAGAACAGGAACTTGTCACAAGCGGATTCAAAGACGCATACATCAAAGGATTCCGAGAGTTAGTTAAATCAGTAGGCTCCAACGAAGCCCTCAAGTACTTGCAAAGAAAGCCACTATCACAGTTTGACCCCCGCCGAGTACGACTACTTTCAAAGCCCGGCGAATACATTCGTGTACCAACAGAAGCATAGTCTTCAGAACAAGCCAGGGAGGCACGCCTCGTCCCCGAAAGTTCGTTGGCAGCAGAAACCATCCTTGTAGATTCCCTACCCCGCGCTACAACTGTACATACCTCAGTAGTCACTGAAGTACCGACCACCCCAACCGCTCCTCCATCTCCGCCTGTCCATCCAGCCTCCCCTCTTCACCCTCCTTCCCCCAGACCAACATCTTCATTCGCCGGTGGCGTAGCTGAAATCGTCTTTATGACCACTCACCCCACAATTCCTGCACCCATTAGACCCAGTCTATCCCCTCACACATCCACCTTTCTCTCCAACCCATTCCTCCATCCATCTTTCCCGTCCTTCCCCACACCTCCACGACCCCTTTTCCCATTCCCACCGCCCTTAACCTTCTCCCCAGTCTCACCTCCCCAACCCACTCTAACCCCTCTTCCCCCTTTCCACCCAGCTGCACCAGCCAGTCCCCCTGTAGATTACTCCTCAACCTTTGTAAATCCCGTATTTACACCAGCACAAGCACCCACAGTCACACCCATATTCATAGTCACCGCACTGGACACGTCCAATGACATGGACATCTCACCACCCACTGCACCATCACTCACTTCACTCACGGCACAAACATATTTAGGCACCTCACAATTTTCCACAATCACCACAGCATCCACCTTCCCACCCTCATTCCCCGTTCCCTTTGCATCTACACCCACTGCATCTTCATTTAGCACCCCATTAATACTATCACCCACTGTAGATAATGCATTTCAATAAATGTTCATGTGTATGACGCAAGTAAGAGATGAGTTCACATCTCTTGGCAATAATTATCAGCAGCTGCAGAGGACAACCACTGACTTATAGTCGCAGCTTAATTTATTGTCTATTGAGAATGCCTCACTGAACAGCCGCTACCAAGAACTACAAGAGGCCTATCATAAATTAGAACTAGAAAATGAAGAAAAGACCAAGGAAGCCACTGCTGACCTGGATAACTTATTAAGAGCCCAGACAGTCCGCAATGCAACGCTAACACAAAACATGGGCTTACTCAGAAGACATCTAGCAGTAGCAAAGGAAGAAAACCAGCGCTTACAGGACCAGAATCGAGAAAACTTAGAAGCAGCCCTAGACCATCCAGACCAACCACTCAGTTCTAGCCGGTTCAAAGCCATTCCCTCAGACTCGATGAGGATGCTGCTAGAAGATCATGTAAGACTGCTAGATGAATACGACCGCATGAACGAGGAGTTACAGAAACTCAAAGAAGATCATAAATTACTCCAGTTATGAGCACCGGCACATCAAGACATACCAGCACCTATGGACCCCTCTCCTGACATCTGAGAGGAACTCAACGCATTACGGGCCCAGGTATCAAACCTAGAATCAAGGATTGCAGTATATGAAGCACCACCAAGGCCAGATTCCCCACCTGAGCTACCAGCTGAGGAAGAAACTGTCACCATCCCGGTGGAGGAAACGTTTGAAGAGGCGTACGAGCCACAACCCATCCCAGGCGGAGGCGTCACGGCTGAAGGCCAGATGACTTACGAACTCCCGACCCCCGCGTGGATGAAGACTATTGAGGAACTTGGGACAACGCACTCAGCTAGAGTAGAGGCACAATTACATGCCATGGCGATGATAGAAGAAAGAATTTTACAGTCTCCATTCTTTGCTCATTTGGCCCCACGACGATACATATCTGGGCATGAGCTATAGTATAAACCGTATTTTATGTTAATGGCCGAATACCAGTTAGCCATTGAGAAAGAGACAGGTAAGAAACCATCGCATGCGACTCAATTCGAGGAGGATGATCTACCACTCGATGCGCAGCAAGGAGAGATCTATCAACCAGAGTGGTGCAAAGATTTACTACAGAAGTATCCAGAAATGATGAGTACATGGGTAAAGGCACCTTTGCATTTAAAGTACAACCCATGTTGGGGACCAGTACCACGACGCCGCTCCTGGACTGCCTTTGTAAGGTACAAAACAATAAGCAGTGCCAGGACTGGTTGAATTACCCCTACTTTAAGCCACCCATCGAGTTACCAACTGTAGGCTACATGATGGCTACAATTCGCCACTAGCTCCCTCGACTAAAGCATATGGACGATATAGCAGCGCACATGACTATCAAAATCTTTGACATGATGCAAATGGTTTTTAAAGTCTTCCGACACGTCAAGGCACCTGATGTAAACACCCCGGGCTTTGAGCATGGCAATTTCGATCTGGTATATGATATGAGTACAACGCCATCGCTACGGGTGTGTTATGCTTGGCATTGCAGAATAAAGTACCTACCGGCGTGCTACAAGCAGACGTTCGAAGAGATGTTCACAACCGGTTTCTGGGAATACCATTCAGAAGTGTTCGTCAGCAGGCCCACCCATTTATTGCAATTATTTGCTTGTGAACAGATGGTATATTCCACGCATTATCGACTCCCGCCATCAGATGAACCGCAACCAATAGATTGGGAGAAACTCGAGGCCGACCTGGCCCGAGGCATTCGTATCTCCGAGCACACCCTCGCTCAAGACCTCCTACAGAACTATATCCAGCAGACCTCACAACAAGGTTCTGTCAGGGACAACAGAAGCGAGAGGGAGGGGGGTGTTGGAAGCAGCCAGAGGCATAGAAGACGCGGAAGCATGTAACGACAGAGCAGGGAGCCAGTCGAATCTTTTTTCAGAGAATTATGTTTTAAAAACACTTTTCAAAAACCTCCAACAGTGATTTTTATCACTATTGTAACATATGTAACATAGAAAAACCCTTTTCTTAATTTCTAGCTCCATTTTGTGCAAGCCGAGGAGTCCTTGAGCTTGAGGAGCTTAGGTAGAACAAGCGTATCAATTTTCGTTATTTTTAGACACCGTTTACCCTTCCAAATAGCATCTAGGACCTAATTTTTAACTATGCCGGTCACTAGATGTGAAACCAGTCAAAACTAGTCTAGAAACTATAAAAAGAGCTAGAGAGCTCATTTTTGAAGTCAGCTTGTTTGAGGTTAGTGTGAGCTTAGAGCTATTTTGAGCTTGTAAGAGTGTTCTTGAGTAATAGAGTTGATTTCTCACCTTCCATTGTGTCTTGCTTGTCTCTTCGTAGTGTGTGTGTATGTGTGTGTGCATTTCTATGCTTCTCACCTTCACTCTCACTTCATCTCACATTCACGATCTTCATATCACTCCTATCTCTTCCGCGGATTGACATTAAGGAGGTGGAGCTTCTTAACGTGGTTCTCACCATTGTGCTAGAGCAACACTTGGTGTCATTGCTACCATGTCCTTCAATTTGTTGAGATCCTTGTGCTTCATTCTGCCTGGAATCATTGTTTCTTTCTCCATGGGAATATGCATACCTTGCATGTTCAATGCTTCTCGTACTAGGTTGAGGGTCAGTTTGAATCTTTTGAGCTCGTGGCCTGGTGTCAATGAGGGTAGCACGAAGGTACTATCGCCTCCTTTAGCCCTGCTAGGGGTGATGGTACTGATCAAGTAGGAACAGCGTAGGAAATCTGGCTTAGGTAAATGTGCCCGGAAATAACCATCCAAGCCTGCTTTGGTCCATACTGATCGCATTATTTCTGCATTCTGATACTTCTCAAATTCACGGGTAAAGAAATGATATCGTCCCCATTTGCCATTAAACTCAAGTTCTGCCTCCCAAAAGTAGGTGCCGTCTCCCAATGGCCCTGCGACATCACTGAACCAATGTGCATGTTTCCCCACTTGAGAAGTGTGCCCCTGAGGCGGGTCCTGAATAGGAAGCACATGCATAGCTCTAAGTTCTTGAGGTCTCTCAGTGAGTTGCGGTTCCAAAAGGAGGGTTTCAATGTCCACTATCTGGGCGCTAGACCCTGCCTAGGAGCTGGTGCCTCCGGTTTCTGCCATGTTACAGCTTGCTTGCTAGTTTTGTGAGAATATAGAAGCATGCGTTAACATTGTAAAGGACAAGGTAGAACAATTTTGTCCCCAGTACAACATTAACATGAGGTGAATGATGAGTTAGTCGATCAATGAGTGCTCGATGAGTGTGTGTGTTGTTAGTCCTATGAGCTAAGTGAAAAGATGCAGTGTGAGAATGATGCAATTAGTAGGTGGAGATGAATGTACAAATGGGATCGGGGGGTTTATTACAAGCTTTGGGCTGCCAAACACAGTGAATGGGTTTTGGTTTTGATTTTGTCGAAACTCTGGAGGGTTGTATGAGAGTGTCTACTTGGAAATGAGGCTTTTTAGGAACCCATTTACAAGTGATTTTGCTCGTGTTCATGTGTAAATGTGTGTTTGTGTGTATTGAATGAGAGTGTGCATCGGCTCTTCGAGTGAGTGAACCCTGTTGTACATGGTGCGATTTGTGTGTGACTAGTTGAGCCCGCAAGCAAGCCTTAGGCACCCAAATCTGTCTTGATTGTGGGCCAGCCTTCATGGACTTCTTGGGTACCCAGATAGATTTCACTTTCATAGAAGAATTTTGGAAGTCTTCTTATTAGTATCATGTCGTTGATCACTAATAGGAAGTTGAGCTAGTTGTTGTGGCTTGACCGCAATGGGACGCTCGCCTTTCCGCACCCACACTTGGTTTGATGGTTGAGACATCGTGCTTCATATTTTCTTTTGGCTTTGAGCATAAGTTGTCTGCTTCTTCTGCCTTTTATCTGTCTCTGGTTGCTGCATCCCGATGGCCTTTGGAAAAGAAGGGAGTTCCATTGCATCCTTGACTTCTGTATTGCGATAATCATCCCTCTGCATCACATAGTTTTGGACAAGAATAGCATGGTCATCTTCATGTGTACTCCTGGAAGGACCAGGAGCTTGTGCCTTTTCTAGTTCCTTGAGTGTGCCATTGTCTAATTCAACTGTAATTTGACTCTGATTTACCCATACCTGAAGAAGTCCACTTCTTAGGTTTAGGTTGACTGCATGATCATAGATCCAGTCTTGACCCAAGACAAGAGTTTCAGTGAGATCCTCATCTTGACACACTAGTACTTTAATTACCATTAGAACATCTTCAATGTAGAGGGGAAGTTCCACCTCGCCCATGCAAGGGGTTTCCATGCCTCCCAACCCCATGAGGTATGCTTCCTCAGGATTGACATTTAAGTTCAATTCTCGATAGTAAGAGAGTTTAACAGCACTAGTGGCTGCGCTTGAGTCAATCAAGGCCCGCACAGTCCTTTCACTCTTTCCTTGTCCTATCTCCAAGGTTACAAAAGGACGTCGGTCAACTATTCTATGGGGGTTTACACTTGAGACTTCACACATGGCCATATGATATCCTGGGTCCGCATAGTCATCTGTCCTAGGCTGATCTTGTCCTTGTCTTCTCATCTTCATTTTTCGAATGCGTTCCAAGGCTTCTGCCTCTGCTTCTTCTCGAACTCGTTTTTCCTCTTCTTTATGTTTCTTGGCAGTGTTGAGTCGATTGAGCATTTCCTTAGTGAGAGGTTCCTGATATAACTTGACTCTGAATCCGCTTATGTAGTTAGGGAGAATATCGCCTTCGAGTGTGGCTAATTGGACTGCTCCACTAGTCGAGATCCTATTTATGATCATAGGTCCATAGCCTCTCTTCTCAAATTTTCTTGCATGTTGTTTCAGGGTATACACCAAAACTAAGTCTCCGACCTTCAATCCTTTATCCTTAACATGGGCATCAAAGTACGCCTTCTGTCGTTTCTTAGTTGCATATATTCCTGCATCAGCCCTCAGTCTTGTTTCTCCTAATCGCTCAAGGTCAAGAATCCTAGAGGAGAGCTCATGGCCCGTCCACTCATGCTCCTATGCTATTCTTAATGTAGGAATCAAGAAGTCCAAAGGTAGCACCGCATTTTGGCCAAATACCATCTGAAAAGGTGTGGCTTGGAGTACCGTTTTATAGGCAACTCGATATGCCCAAACAACATGGTGTAGCTGTTTGTCCCAATCAGAGCGTTTATTATTGACCAATTTAGTCAACACATTGCATAGAATCTTATTTGTGCTTTTTGCTTGCCCATTAGCTTGTGGATGGTAGGGGGCAGACTTCTTGTGTATAACCAAGAACTCTTGGAGAATATTTTTGATAACTTCATTCAAGAAGTGAGTCCCTCTATCACTGACTAGCTCTATAGGTAGCCCATATCTTGTGAATACATTCTCAAATAAGAACTTAGCCATCGTTTGAGCATCGTTCTTCGTGGTAGCTTTCACTTCTACCCACTTGGTTAGATAGTCGGTGGCCACAATGATACCCTTAGTAGGGGGATTAATAGGACCAACAAATTCTATTCCCCACTTAGAGAATGCACGTCCACCCATCATAGGTTTCAAAGGCATCTCATCTTTGCGTATAGGATACCAAATCCGCTGACAGACATCACACCGTTTCACATAGGTATGTGTGTCCATGTGAAGGGTCGGCCACCAAAATCCTGCAAATAGGATTGCCTTGATCAACCGATCTGGTCCAAAGTGTCCTCCTGCTACACCTTGGTGAGCAGTTTCCAAGATCTTAAGATATTCACTCTCATGGACACATAATCTGAGATAACCATCTTTACCCCGCTTGTATAAATTATCACCAATAAGTGAGTAGTCTAGGGCTTCTTGTTCTAGACTTCTTTGTCTGGCCAATGTCATATCTTGTGGGAATGTTTTCGTCCTAAGGAAGGCTACTAGTGGTTCACTCCAATCCGGTACTATGGACACTTGATAGAGAGTGGCATGTTCCATAGGTGGTTTAGTGCAGCAGATCGGGCATTCCTTGCACAACTTATGGACATCAGCTTCCATAGTAGGCCAATGCAATCCAAATCTCCTTAGTGTCTGTAAAGTCCTTTGCCTCGAATGGTGTTGCTCTAATGCACCTACATGTGCTGATTGCAGCCATTTTGCGTACTCGTCCTCTTCCACACAACAAGCCAATATCCCTTGATCTGTTTGTTTGTACATGCTTCCTTCCATGATGTGGTACTTCTGGGATTTTACTACCTCTCTATCTTGAGTGTTTATGAGTGGGTGGTTAGGCCCGTATGTCAATACTGGCACTAATGGCTTAGCCCACTGAGGTACAACTTCCAAATTAAACAAGTAAGCATCAGGAAGGTCATCTGATACTCCTTGTGGGACCTCTCCTGATGTGAGCCTAGAGAGATGGTCTACTCTCAAGTGAGTCTTCCCTTTCCTCACCACAATCTCAAAGTCGTATTCCATTAGTAAGAGAAACCATCTTACTAATCTTCCTGTGTTGCATGGCTTGTTTACCAGATACAATAGTGCTTGATGATCAGTAAAAAATTTAAACTTATTTGCAAGCAAATAGTGTCTAAACTTTTAACCTGCATATACCATGCCTAATCCCTCTCGTTCAGTGGTGGTATAATTTCGTTCAGCTGCATTCAACTGTCTACTAGCATAAGCAATTGGAAGATCCATATTATCTTCGCCCATAGGTTGTGCAAGCACACATCCAATAGCATAATTGGATGCATCCACATGAACATGGAAGGGCTTATTCCAATCTGGTGTGGTCAAGATTGGTGTTGAACACAATCTTCTTTTGAGCTCGTTGAAAGAGTTTTCACATTCATCAATCCACTCAAAGTTGGTCAAAAGTCCGTACAGTGGCTTGGCAATGATGCTGTACATGTGTATAAAGCGGCGGTAATAGCCACAATGCCCCATGAAAGCTTATACTTCCTTGACATTCTTTGGCCTAGGTAACTCTGCTATGGCTCTTACTTTCTCTTCATCCGTGGATATGCCATTCTTTGACACTATGTGTCCTAGAATCTTGCCTTGTCTGACCATGGAAACGCACTTTTCTGGGTTCAGGCAGACTTGATATTCTCTACATTTGTCAAAGATTTGCCTGAGTTCTGGTATATGAGTCTGTCTAATGTTGGAATGAGCACAGAGATCATCAACATAGACCTCTAAATTCTTCCTCAGGAAATCTTTAAATACATAGCACATCAGTCTCTGAAAGGTTGCAGGGGCATTGGTAAGCCCAAATGGCATTACCCTAAAGGCAAATATGCCCCATTCTGTGGCAAAAGCAGTCTTATGCTGGTCCTCGGGAGCAATGGCTACCTGATTGTAGCCAGAAAATCCGTCAAGGAAACTGTATACTTCCTTGCCTGCTACTCTTTCTAAGAGATGTTCCGTGATAGGAAGCGGATAGTTATCTCGAATAGTGGTTGCATTAACCTTCTTCAAGTTAATGCACACACGTAGCTTTCCATTCTTCTTGGGCACCACTACAATGGGGGATACCCACTTAGTGTGCTCAATTTCATAGATGAATCCAGCTTCTACCAGTCTATCTATCTCCTCTTTGATCTTAGCAGCATAATTATCATTATATGTGTATGGCTTCTGTTTAGAGGGTTTCGCGTCTGAGGTCATGGGAATTGTGTGTGAGCATATGTCTGGGTCTACACCTTTCAAGTCCTTGTAGCTCCAAGCAAAGACATCTCGGTACTCTCTTAGCAAGGCTATCAACTCATACTCCTCTTCTTCCGCCAGGTCATGCCCTATGTAAGTGCATCTCTCTTCTCCTTCTTCCATGGCTACAACTATTTTCTTGGTGGTTTCTTTGTTATCATAGGCCTTTCCTAATTGAGCCTCACGTTTTGGCATCCTTACCATGACTCTTCTATTGTCTATCTCATACTTTTTAAAGTTTTCAGGGACCTCAAACAAAGAGTCTTCCTCTTCTCGTGTGGCCTCTCTCTTCTTCCTCTTCTTGCCTTCACTCTTGGCGACCACTTGTGTGGTTAATCTCACCTCATTCATAATTTGTGCGTGTCTCTGAGGGTGAGCTTCTACCTCATAGAAGTATTCCTCATCTGATGCAAAGGGTGGGTCCATGATGATTGACTCTAGATCGGAGTCACTTGCATCCTCAAATGCATCAGGGCTAGGCTCGCATTCTTCTAGAACTGCCTCTCCCATGATTGGCTCTATTGAGAAAACTGAAATGTCATAGCCATCCTCATCACAGTGGGGTGTCCATTGTTCTTCATTGATGGCTACATCCATTGTTGCTAAAATTTCTGCCCAACCATGAGGTTCAAACTCTTCGTCAGGAAATACTACAGGTGCATAGGCAGGGTCTTGAATTGATCTATGGGTTTCCTTAGCACCTATCTCTCTGGCCTTTTCTCTCTTCTCTTCTTCCACTGCCACTTTACACATCCATAAGTGAGTGTCTTCATGCATCCATGAGGATCCTGATCCTATGGAGTGCACAGACTCCGTGTCATCCTTGGCTTTATGGATGGGATTCCATTGAATAGGCGGTACATCTCTATGAGAGTAATCCTTGAGATTGACTTTGGTCGTAACACCTAAGTGTTGCAAATACAAGGAATTGGTTCCCCAATCTTGTACCACTTGCAGCTGTCGCATAAATGGTCTTCCCAAAATCATCTCATAGGCATGGTTCTTGCTGAAGTCACATATGGCAAAAGTATGCTCAAACTCAACACCGCATGTAGTGAGAGTTATTCCTTCCAGCAAGCCTAAGGGTCTTTCTATGTGACCATCGGCCATCTGCAATTTCATCCTTGTGGACCTGAGTGCTGGCTTGCCCCAATGCTTCCATAGAGAAGTGGTAACAATAGCAACTCCTGCACCTGAGTCTAGAATTGCCTTGGTTGTGTATCCCTGATGGGTAATGGGAAGATAGGTGTTTCCTTCTTCACCTTCACTCATATCTCCTATCTTGTCTAGAGGAATTTCTGGCACTGTTCTAAGAGAACCTACCTGGGATCGGAGTTTCACTACTTCTGGTACTTGGTTAGCTACATGTTTCCATAACTCTGGCCTAACTTTGAGTAGCTCCTCTAAAGTGAGGTTTCACTGCACTTTAGTGTTTTTCACTATCGCCGTGTTCCTAGGTATGACTGAGTCTTCAGTTTCTTACCATGACCGTGGGTGCTCTCATATAAGTAGACCTGGCTTCCCATGGGCCTGTGAAGTGGGGTAATTCCTGTAGGGAGTTAGACTCGAAGTCTAGCCTCTCTTGACTTTGTGCACTCTCCTGCTCTCCATAAATGGAGGGAATATCTTGCGGGAATTGGTCATGTGCGTCATCCACCAGTTCAATGGGAGGATGGACTTCGCTCTCTTTTGCCCATTTTTCTTCTTGAATCTCTCGCAAGAATTCTGGGGAATATCTATTCATAGAAAAGGAGGTGTCTGGTTCAATGGAATTGGGCACATAAGCTTCCTATGGGGGAATGCTTATTCTTTTACTTGCCTCATCTCTTCCTTGGTTTTTTTCTTCCTTGGCAGATCTTGCAATTATGCTCTCTAACTTCTCTAATAGTCCATCCAAGTGCAATTGTGTCTTAGCTTAGCCAGAGTAGTTGAAGAGGCGACTGGCTTCAAACATGGTCTGACACAATACGAACATTTTCGCGCAAAGCTTGGTTCTTTATATCTCTAGGTCAGCTCTAGGGTAGCACTTGTCATGATCCGTCACATTTGGCCCTTCTTGGATTCTGGCTTGATATGCCTTAAGCATCATGTCTATGTCTTCACGAGTGGGGTCAGCTAGCACTGATCCTACTCTAGGGGGTAGTGGAATGGTCTGAGGTGGGTTGAAAGATGGTGGATTAGATGGTGATGGAGATGAAGGTGGTGGTGGTATGTGAGAGTTTGTTTGAGAGGTTAGTTCAACAATTTTGGCTTTTGTTTCTCTTATGCTTTCTTCTAAGTCGCTCATCTTTTTGGACCATTGTCTTTTCATTCTCTCTTGGCTATCCCTCCAGGCTCTCGACCGTTTCTTGGCTATGCTCTCAGTTTCACTAACCTCTCCACTCTTTTCTTGACCTAAGCCTTGGTTCTACTGCAAAGCCTGAGCTCTAGTGACCACCTGTACTGGTGCAGTGGAAGTTACACTTCCTGTGGCGTCTACTACTAACCCAATCACATTGATTGGAGAGATTTTTGGCATATTATTGGGATTCTTTGGGCAATCTCGTACGAGATGCTCCTTTCCACAATCTTGACAAAAGCCCTGTATTGTTACTGACTGGGGTTGTGTAGGTGCAGGCATTGGGCAATCACGGATGAGGTGATCTCCTTGACATCTATAGCATGGTCCTCTAGGGAATGGGGGTCTTACCTGCCTAGGTTGAGGTCTAGTGTTGGGATTTGTGTACATGATGTTTGCATACTCTGGATCCCAACTAGGTTCACTCGGTTCTTCACTATAGTAGGATTCACCATGTTCAGGAGACTGCATGTAGTAAGCCTAGGGGCTATCAATATGTGTAGAATCAAAGCTATGGTCAATGGGATCACTTTCTGAAAGCAATGGTGTCACTGGCACTATGGCTCTATTCAGGTTCTCTTCTACAGCTGCATATTTTACAAAAATCACATTAGCTGGAGCAAGGGGTTGTTGTGCTAGCACTGGTTGAGGTCTCTACTGGGCCTGATATTGTGGTGGGTAGGCTTGTTGAGGTCTAGCAAACTATTGTGGTGGGTATGGGTTCTGATATCTTCCTTGTTGTGGAGGTGGCTAAGGGTGATTTTATCTGACAGCTTGTTTGTTATAGGGGCAATCTTGTGCGGTGTGGTTGGTGTATCTTTGCTCTATTGTGAAGTACTGGCTACTAGGATTCACTTGGGGTTGAGCCATAATGGGACATACACTCGCAAAATGGTCACCTCCACAAGTATAGCATCGCCTCCCTGGGGTAAACCTTGGTATTTGTTTGCTTGATACGCCTAGCTTCTGAGCTACCTTCTCAGTGAGTTCCTCAATAGAGGTGGATTGCGTAGAACTAAGGCTAGTAGAACTATCTGAATCCTTGTAGATTTTTGATAGTTCTAATTCCTCCCCTAGATTATCTTCAATGTCTATGCACATGCGTACGCACTCTTCTATAGTTCTAGGGTCCTTCAAGTACACATATGATCGTAGTTTGGTATTGAGCAATCCATCTAGGAATAAAGCCACTTGTTTGGCTGGTGTGGGTAACTCAAAAACAGAGCATCTCTCTAAATATTGCCTAAACCTCCTTCCTGCAAGTCTAACCGTCTCTTGAGGGGTTTGCTTGAAGCTATGAATCAGCGAGGAAGTATTATGCCTTATGCCACTCTTAGAGAATTCAATAATGAATGCCTCTAGAAGTTGGTCTATGTTTCTGAAGTGCCTCTCATTTAGTGGTTGAAACCACATAAGAGCGGTGTTCCTAAGGGTTAGACCAAAGGCATTGTACTGCGTGAATAGATCCTCCACTTGTTCAGCTCTCAAGACTTGCCTAAATTCGGCCACATGATCGTATGGATCCCCACTGCCATCGAAGTAATTCTTCATGGACTTAACTAGCTGTGTAGGTCTCAAAGTCCTGGTGTGTTCCCTAGGCCTTGGCAAAGGAAAATCCTCAGCATTTCTTAGGTTCCTTGGAACTCTAGTTCTCTCTGTTTCTTCTCTATTTGTCTCTGTTCGCGTTCGTTCTCTGCCTATTGGGTTGGCAAAGCTCACTTCTGGCCTATCTCTACTTCTATCCCTTTGGGCGCCATGAGCTTGGGATGTTCCAGCCCCTTGGTGGCCAAAAGAGACATTAGATCTTGGTTGGGAAAAAATAAATTCCCCCTTCCAAGTGTAGGCATGTCTACCATGCTCGGTGACCACAAAGATCCTCTCCGAAGTATTGTCTAGATAGGTCACCTTGCCTGGGTAATCAGGATCTTTGAACTCATAGATCGTGATCATTCCTACCTCATTTGGTTGATTAGGCTTATACCTCCAAAAGACTTCATCGATTTCTCGATTGAGAAGCAGATCTATGCTCTTATTGTCCTGGGGAATCCACTCTGGCGTGATAATTCTAGTAAGCACGGATTTGTCTCGGGGGGTTTTAGGTTCTTCACCCATGTTCCCTTGCTCTAGGTCACCTATATCCGTTTCTGGGATCACATTACCAAATTCATCTGTCCTATCTGGTTGACTGGTGACTACATATATGGTTCCTTCTTTGTCCAAGTATGCTCCATTTTCAAACTTGACAGCAGGATGTTCAATTCCAATGGGTTGGTCAGGGTTTTTAATCTGGACCAAGGATCTTCCTAGGCTGTCCTCATAGATGCTAGCACCTAATCGGTTGGTCCTAAGGTATTTCAACTGCATCTTGTAGGGGCCTTCTACCCTATGTAAATATGGCACTCCTGAACTTCCTGTAGGTCTCTCCATGCCTTGAGACATCTCTGACTCACTAGTCTTTAAAGCTAGGGTAGTATGAATGATGGCTCAACTGCTGGGCCCAAGACCTAGCAGTATGAGTGACACTAGCCTCTGAAGACCTAAGACTTTGTCTATCTCTCCCTAGGTGTCGTCCTGATCTAAGGTTCATAAGCCCAATTGAAGAATTCCCCGAATTTCCCAAGTACAATTTTCGCTGCTGAGTTCTTTTTGTATTAGTCACTTGTTCTTTTTAATTTTCTTAGGGTGTCACTTCTTGTCCAATTAATCTTCATCGCAAGGAACACTTAAGTTTTATCGTACTTTGAGTGTGGTCACTCGATTTAAATTCTTTTCCCTTAGGTTGTTTCGCAATTGTATTCTCCCAACACTTGCACTTGAGTGATTAGAGTTCTTGGACTTGGTCGTTCTTAACGTATCCTTAATTGATCAAAACCTCTTTCCGTACTTAGCATAAGCTAGGGATTGATAGAGGGTGTTGAGAATTTCCAACCTTGAGTTTCTTTCCTTGGTTTCCCTTGTGTGCCTAGGAAGCGTGTTCCCAAGCTTGCACTTACTCTTGCTTCGAGTACCCTTTGATGCTCTCAAAGAACCTGAAAAAGTCTCAAAGTTAGCTCAAGACTTAAATTCGATTGTCAGACAGATCACATTCATGCATGTAATTCACTATCCAAATTGCCTTTTGCCTTTATGAAAAACAATCCCAAGGGACCCTCAGTTTTTCCTACCCCAAGATATGATCAGTTTCAAAATACCCTATCTAATAATCCTGATATTAATTTTACCGTAACCAGTGGAAGTTTTGGTTGTACTTCCCACGAGCTTTCCAATAGAACAAAAATCACAGCAAACGGATTTCGTATGAGAAAGTTATGCCAATTCAGGGTTTTGGGGCTAAAACAGGATTAAAACAGACTAACAGGCAAACAGGAATTCTCGAATTACTTGTGTCGCAACCTCACAATGCAATGATAAACCCTAGTGTTCTTTTCCCAAAATTTGACCTAAAATAAACCATATATTTATGCCCTAAAAAATGGCCGAGTTTGCCCGTCAATCGCGATCGAAAGCTCTATCAATCGCGATTGATATGTCAGTCGCGATCGACGTTTCGGTCGCGATTGACAGGTCCGTCGTGGCTGTCAGTCGCGATTGATGGGTCAATCGCGATTGACACGTGGCCCGGATTTTCGGTCGATCATGGTCAAAGGGTCGTTGACTCTATCGGTCGCGATTGATGTGTCGATCGCGATTGACAGGTCCGTCGCGACTGTTCAGTCGATCGTGGTCAAACAGTCGTTGACTGGGTCGGTCGCGATTGACAGGTCCGTCGGGGCTGTCAGTCGCGATTGACTGGTCGATCGCGATTGATGGCTCGATCGCGATTGACACGTGTCACGCGTAGGTTCTGTCGGTCATGGTCAGTCGGTCGTTGACTCTGTCGGTCGCGATTGACGTGTCGATCGCGATTGACAGGTCGGTCGGCAAGTGTCCGTCGTGGTTTGTCGATCGCGATTGACGTGTCGATCGCGATTGACAGAAAACAGAGGAGTTTTAAAATTTTAGACACATATTTAGGAAGCTCCAAGCATGTAGATCATGATTATGTACTTTGTTTAGCAAAAGGATCATTTTTTTTTTCGGTCGCGATTGACAGAGGTCAACGCCTCGAGACCTGCACAATCAGATTTTTTACCTGCTAGGGCTGGTGGAGCTGCTGGGGATGTTAATTCCTACAGAAAATCTCAAAAAACACAGAAAAGCACTAGCACATAAACGCTCTCTCGCTCTCTCTCACAAGTGAAATGAGGGAAATGATGCGGGGATGGTGATATGACCAAAAAGCTGAAATTTTTGCGATGATGGAGATGGAGGTGGAAGATGGTGATGATAATGGTGGTAATGAAGATGGTGAAGAAAACAAAATTTTTTGATTTTCTGAGTCGGGGATGGGGGCCAAAGGAAGCTAACCCGCTCAGAAGGAAGAATCTATCCGCCGCTTCATCTTCCGAAGAAGACTTATACGTGATCTTGCAACCCGAAGATTGTAGTCAACTGACCCAAGGAATCAGTGCGGTGAGATACCCAATGCCCCGGTAACGACACTGGAGTATGCGGACTTGGAACGAATTCCTCACCAAGCTAAACTGCCTACCCGACGTGTTCCCGACAAAGGAACGCCATACCCACAAGGAGCGTCGGCTCACAGGAGGAGTCCGCACACCAGTTTTGAGTCTCCCTCCTCGTCACTGGCGACCGGTGAAGCTATTCCCATAACATGAAGTACCAGAGCTCTCACGCATACAACCCATATATCCTCATTTCCCTCTACCGAATCATCATGACACACCGACGCGGGGCCTAAGAGGGATCGGACGGGAGAATGACTTCCCTTCCTCCGTAGAGGATCTGTCAATTAAAGAGAGCTCTCATATACTTGGGAATAGCCTCACCTAGGAAGGAAAACAAAAGAAAATAGATAAAAGTGAAAGAAATACATGTGACTCCAATGCCTCAACTCTACGTCTTACCATCACACGCTCGTCCTCAAAGCTCGATCCCCGGCAACGGCGCCAAAATTTGGTGTAGCTCATTGATAAATAGCACCTCCTTTAATGTCAATCCAGGAAGACGTGAGGATGGTATGAAGACCTCGAACAAGTGATGGCACAAGTGCGTGAGTGAGAAGCATACTAACATGCACACACATACACACACATACACACGCACACACACGGCAAGACAAAGAGAAAGACAATAGAGTTCTTTTAGATTCCTTCAAAAATGCTCATACAAGTTCAATTCTATTACAAGCTAACCTCAAAAATGAGCTCTCTAGCTCTATTTATAGTTTTTCACTAGCTTTTGGCCCTGGACCTAATGTCTGGCCTGGTTAAAAATTAGGTTCTAGGGCATAATTGGAGGCTCAAAGAGAGTCTAAAAATCATGAAAATTGGTACGATGATACTTCTAATACTCCTCAAGCTCGAGGACTCCTCGGCTTGCACAAAATGGAGTTTCAAAAAGGTAAAATGGTATGTACAATGATTTGTAATGATGAGAATCACTGTTATGAAGATGTTGT
The DNA here is from genome assembly GCA_020310875.1 of Ceratopteris richardii. NCBI lineage: Eukaryota > Viridiplantae > Streptophyta > Polypodiopsida > Polypodiales > Pteridaceae > Ceratopteris > Ceratopteris richardii. The sequence goes on from CM035435.1 coordinate 109,827,394, forward strand.
TTTGGAAAAATTTGAATGGCCTACTTGCCAGATCTTCGGTGACTACTTAGTCTGCTTGTGCCTTCTCTCCGCTCTGGCTCCCTTCTTTGGCTTCCTTGTCTTGTGAGTCCTTCGTTGCCTTGACTGCTGCCAACACCACCTAATGAGCAGCAAGTGTCATCCTACTTTGGGATCAGTATGATGCTGCTGTCTAAAGCAATTGTCAACCCTCATGCAAACCATGGATACCCTAGAGGGCATTGGCAAAAACGTTACTAACAAGGAAAATCATGTGACTGTGTCGATAATAAAAATAAGCTCCTCGTGACAAGTGATAAGATTGCATGAAGATTTTCCTGGACTCTGTATAACTGACGAGTGGATAAATGAATCTTACTAATCAATATGAATAGTAACCCCACGTATCAGTAATTTCACAGAAAGTAGCTTACAGTGTGCAGTTAGCAAGAAGCACAAAGCTACACACTGCAAAGCTGATTCCGAATTGCCATGCAGAAAGTATAAATGATAAAGTGAAACATGTGCGAGCAAGAGTCCAAAGGTGATTGCCAGCAGTTATGGCAGGATGGTAGATTTCGCCATCGAGCAATAATTGAGAAATCATAGTCGAGCTGTCTCAAACACCAAGTGTGATTTGTGAGTGCCAGAAATGTTCCAGATTGTTTGTTTAGACAGTTAGAGAATCACTCATTTATGCCACTATTTGCACCAAACTCAAAGCAAATATATTATTGCTGCTTTCCTTGCTCTCATACATGCTTTGATGTTGTTACCAATTGATTGATAATGGAAAGGCTAAACAGTCCTTTTCCTCTCTGAGCATTAAGGACAAGACTTCCCGTATAATATTCTCTCAAAAAGAACAAATATGTGTTGAGGGTTCTGCTCATGTGTGGCAGACATATCTTGGCTCCATCAAACCAACTCTTAGACTCTTGTACTGCCACATTTAAGGCCCACCTTGTTTGTGGACCCAGACATTACAATGGGAGGATTACTTGCGACTCATCTGCACTGAGCCAATTGGAACCATCAGTGTTTCCATCTTCCCAAAGCTATGACCTCTTCAGCTTTCAACACATTATTTCACTCAACATAGATGAAACCCTGACATAAGATCAAGCCTCTATTGTTTCGAGCTTCCCTAGCACAATTACCCATGAAGAATGTGCACAAAGACATACACTTGATTCCTTACAAGTTCAAAAAATGTAAGTATTATTCATTGTGTAAATGCAGACACCCTTCAAATGTAACTGCCCCCTCACATGTCATTGCAAAGTGAGCAATCTGTAAAAATGCTGTTCTAGGACTCCCCGGACCTATAAGCTTGTCCAAATACAAAGTCTGTGATGGAAAAGATAATCAAATGTTTGTATCTGCTACTTTTTACTTCAGATGATATCAAAAGTGCTAACAAAATTCTTCACAGCACATCAATTGCTCGTCAAACCCTGGAATTTATGCAAGGTCTTGCTACTAGTAAAGTAGTTTAAAACAGACGGATGCAGCCTTTTGGCATCCAGCAAGATTCTAACCATGCTGCTTGAAAGAATTGGTGTAATAGAATTCGCAAGCATCTTTTGCAATAGATCGCATGCATCAGAAAGTTGGCCAGCTTTCATAATCTTCACAAGTACCTTATTAAGAGCAAGGGCAGTGGGTATGCTCCCTTTTCCAATAATATCCTTCACAACATGGTAGACATCAGATGGAGGAAGATGAGCTGCTGCACCCATCTCCTCAACCATTAGTGAAATGTTTTTATTATCCCTAGCTGTTATTAAACAATCAATAACAAGTTTGTAAGTGATAGTATTCGGCTTGCAACCCATTTCTTGCATTATTCTGAGTACTTGTTGGGACTCTGAAACTTGACCAAGCTTACGAAGTGCCTTGAGCAACCCATTGAACACATACACATTTAGGGGGACGTCTTTCATTATCATATCCTGTAACAGTCCATAGACCTCATTAAGTCTACCCAACATGCCTAGAAAGTTCGTTAAGCTTCCATAGACAACAACATTAGGATTGAGACCCTCTCTACTCATCTGCCCCACAAGTGAAAAAGCTTCCATCACCCTTCCTTGCTTACCAAGGCCATTGATCAACGTGCTGTATGTTACAACGCCTGGGTTCCTACCCATATTGAGCATCACCTTCAAAACGTCCAGAGCTTGGTCCACATCGCCAGACTTACAGAGCCCATCCATAACAGAGTTAAATACTGCATCGTCCATTTCACAGTTGCCCTGCTTTAAGCATTCAAATACTTCATATGCTTCAGATATCCTGCCGGCCTGATTGAGGGCTACTATTAAAGAGGTATATGTCACCTTGTCCGGCACACACCCAATACATTGCATTGATTTGAAAAGTTGAAAAGCTCTACCAACCTTTCCAGCCTTTCCCAAGCAATCGATCATAGTATTGAAAGCCACTCTATCCATGCAGATACCTTTGTCCAACATTTCTTTGTACAAAGCCTCTGCCTCATTAAATTTCCCTGATTTACTCAGACCACTGAGGATGGAGCTGTATGCAATAAGACTGGGATTTTCACCTGCTGCCCGAACCTGTACAAAAATCTCATAAGCATCATCAAACCTCTCTGATCTACAAAAGCCCCAAATTAGGCTACTAAGCGTGTGGCTATCTGGGCAATAACCTTTGGTCTTCATATCTTGAAACAGACTGATCGCCTCATCAATCTGCCCTTCTTTACATAGATGATTTATGGCTATGTTGTAGTTGATAACACTACAATTGTACCCATCTCTAAGCATGCTCCTATGAATCTCCTGCAGTTCCTGCAACCAGCCAGGTTTTGTGAAAATCTCAGTCAACAGATTGTATGTGAGCAGATTCATTTGAACCCTTTCTTCCTTCATCAGTTGGAAAAGATCCCACACTAATGATGTAGTTACTGTGTTAGGCTTCATAGCCATCAGTAAGAAATTGAATGATTCAATACCCAATTGACGACCCTTTCCTCTCAAACAGTAGAATACAGACCATGCATCTTCTGGCTTTTTCATCTCACCGTATGCAAGGATCAATGAATTGTAAGCAGATATGGGGAAAGTATACCCCTTTGCTTCCATCTCTTGAATAAATTTCCATGCACGGTCAGCCTCATTCATCCTGCATGAAAATTCAACTAGGTTTGATAGTGTAACTGCATCAGGATCTAGACCCTGCTTTTGCATCCTGTCAAAAAATTCCCATGCAATGCTTAGCTGGCCACCTTTACCGAAGCTGCAAATACAGATATTGTATATCATCTTATCAGGGTACATACCCATTTTATCCATATCACGTACAAGGTCCTGAATATTATCAAGCCTACCATTTTTCCCAAGATGATTTATCAGTGTTTTGAAGTTGTGGAGTTTCACCTGATAACCTGCCTTCTGCACTTCTCTGTAGCAATGCAGGGCTTCATCAAGCAAGTGCTCCTTTGCCAGGCCATCCAGCAGATCAGTAAACGTGGACAATTCTGGCTTAATGCCAAGGCTTCTGACAAGAATCAAGGCATCCAAAGCCTCTTTCCACATTCTTTCGTGAGAGAAAGACCGAATTAAGAGGACTGCAGTGTGTCGATTTATGTCAAAACCCTCCTGTTTCATATTGCTGAGCACATCGGAGAGGGCGTGGAAGCTCTTGAGTCTGATCAGAGTCAAGATCAGTAAATCATAGGCTTCAGGTTCATGACGGTATCCAGGAAGACGCTGCGCCCATTGAAAAAATCGGATGGCAATATCGGCATCAGAGAGCTCATGAGCAAGCACATGGCTGACATAGAAAGGACGCACATGCGAGGACATAGCATTAAGAGCTTCCTCGATCGGAGGGCCCCAGCATGATTGACTCGTAAGGATGGTGTGCATCTTCTCCACGTGCTCAAGGGAGGGCACTGCCCTGTCGTGAGCTTTCTGCAGAATATCAATACGTCTACCAGATGAAAATTCTGCAAATAGGACGTTCACAGCCCGTATCTGATATATCTCATGGGCAGAGAAGGTTCTCTTCCCTCGGCTGATGAAATGGAGCATTTCTCCTTCGTGACGCATCAGCCCATTCCTTCCATGTAGACCCAATTTCACATATCTGCAGTCGGCTGCACTAGACAATCAATTACAAAACTTTCGGGATACTGAGAAAAGAACGTCAGGATTGTCGTGATGTCGTTGTTTGATGATTCGTAGAACTTTTTTCAAGACCCCCTTCAGTAGCTCGAAGTTGAAGTAGCTCAAAATAAGAACTTCTCTGTATCTCATACAAACAGAGAAGACTGCCTTAATGTAGCTATGGCATGCACATGTCTCTATGAGCCTTTTGAGTGTAAAGGTGGGCTCATTGCAGGCAATGGCACTACAGATAGGTAGGGCACATGCCTTTTTTCTTGGGTGATCGGATTACACTTTTTGGGTCACCGAACGGAGATAGGGGCACATGCAACATAGATCGGACGTACCCTTCAGCTAGAACGTACCCTTCAGCTAGAACGTTTTTATCTGATGGCAATGCTAGAACGGATGCTCGAACTACCTTAAAGTTGGGGTGATTCTCCCCCAAAGTAGTAGAAAAAGGATCAACAGCATAAGCAACTGTGTGTTACATTAGAGATCATATCTACTCTACCATGCTTGAGTAGTGTAAGTGCAGAGCTACTCGAAATACATTTTCATGATTTTTTGATGGATTTAGCACCAGATTTTATATGAACCCAAACGTAAGATAACCAAGTTTCCATTGCCCTAGTCTTTTATTTTTACATTAGAGGACCAAAGTTATTAAGGGGTTGCTTAGCTGAAAGGGGGAATATGTTGTAGTTTCAAATCTGAGGGGATATGCAAACACTTTGGAGAGTGCTTCCTTGATGTGTCCATAAGTGAAATCATGATATTCATACCGTTTGCGCTTTCTTCGCTGAAACTAAAGGCAATGGGTTGAGAGTTCATCCATCTCCATGCGTGAGATTTCATCCATCTCCATGCTTGGACTGTCATATGTATCGATCATTAGTATCAAGCCTCTCTCATAAGAGATCTTCATATTGAAAAGTCTTTATCTGAAAAAAGGTCTAAATCATGATCTTGTCTTTAGAATGAAGAGAACTATGCATGATTCTACTTAAAGGATATTGAAATCTTCATTTGAACTTGGATTTGATAATTGGGTTGCCTTACATGACATAATCCAGAAACTCCGAAAGATAAGTTATGGTCTCCGAGGAGTTTATCAATCGCTTAACAATGATGGATATAGATGCAAAGGGCGGCATAATCTTGTCTACTACAAAGTAGTTGTAAGTCTATTTATCTTTGTACATTACACTTTTAGTCATGTCATTATCTGTTGTGCTTTTGAGCTTTTTCCTTATCACCTTGCTTGTGCATATTCCTTATCACCTTGCTTGTGCATATTCCTGCTTTTGAGCTTTTTCCTTATCACCTTGCTTTTCCCTTATCGCCTTGCATATGCCTCTCTGAACTCCAACAAATGATATCAGAGCAAGCCATTCTTTTTTAATTTCAAGTGTGTTGAGCTCCGCATCAGTTATGGCTCTAAGTGTGGTAGAAATTTATGGAATGCCAAGAATTGAAAAGCATGTTAACATGCGTTTAGGAAGGCCCAAATGGCTCTACTTCATCCACGCCTATTGTACATCCGCTTCCATTGTATTATTGATATCTGTCTACAATAGTAATACCCTGGACAAGGTGATGGCGGTGTATGTGAAAGTAGATTATCCACCAAGGCTTTTATCTTCTTCTCTATTGTTTTTATGTTAATTGTGCGTTATTCTCTATTGAGTTTTTTATCTCTTTTTACTTTTCTTTGCTACACCATTGGTTACACTAATGCATGGCAACACACGCACACACACTTTTGTGCCAAGCCTTCTAACATAGAAATCCGTAAAAACTTATATGAAACGTTGTGAGTCTGAATTAAGAGAATCAGGGTGCTTTCAAGGTGGCTTGAGAACATTTGACTGAGTTTCGACTTGAGTGGAAGCAAACAACGTAGTTGTGAGTGTTCACTAACCGTGAGTTTGTTGGTTTCTTGGTTTTACGGATTGCAAGGAAAGGACTACAAGAGTGGTACTTTATGCAACAAAGGCAACATTGTTACAACTTAGAAAAAGAAAGAAGGAAAAAGTAATGGGATCACTCACTCGCAGGTCAACCAAAATTGTCACGAGGAAGGAGATAAGGAAGAGAGCTCACATACACACTCTCACAATCAAAGAGGCGTGCACACACAGATTGAGGCAAGGAAGAATGATTTTCTTCTTCTTTTTCTTCTTGGTCTTCTTCCATTACATAAAAGGAATGTACAAGAATAACCTAAAACAACAATACAATAAGTGCAATATAAAAAGAACAATACATAAGGAAAATCCTAATGTTGGCGAATGAGTGAGCTGGCAAGAAATAAATGTGCCATCACTTTCAGTAGATAAATCTAGTAAAGCTCAATAAAATATCCTTGACATACATCGGTGTGACCATTATACATGTCAGAGAAATGAAAAAGTGATACGTCTCATCCTGGATCATCACATGTTGAGCTTGATATCTCAACAAAAATTCGCAGAGGAATCAATTGCTCTTTTTTTCAATCGAAAAGTGGGATGTGTGGAAAAAGCTTATATCCAAACTTTTGATCAAAAGTGCTCATTTCAGCCTTTTTATCAAAAGTATGACCTAGCAATCAAGAGTCCTAGCAATGAGAATTTGAGCTAAGCATTCAGGTATATAACTTGTTAATTTTTGTTTTTTTTAATGTTATTATTTATTGTTGTGCATATCATACATATGTTACCATTTGCATTTGCATCTCTTAGATATGTATGATCTATGTTTTTATAACTATTATTCATGTTTTCTAACTAATAATAAGTATATATATTATGACCCCTGTAAGCGTTTCTTACTTGAATACTTATATGAATTAAATTTTAGAAAATCAACTACTATGGTTTTCTAACTTCCAACATCGATTCTTCCTTTCAGAGTAGCATAGGGCTATAGAATTTAGATCTATCACAATTGTTTGAATCACCACCTTGATTCTTACTCTTTTAGTAGTATAGAGAGTGTATATTAATTATTCTAATTGTATGATTCTTCAATTCCTAGTTTCACAATAGTTAAATAGATTTACCTGATGATAATCATACATGTTGGAGAAACAATCACTAACTGGACATATATTTGAAGGGTCAAATCTTAGGAAGAAAACCCCATGCCTATGTGAAGGGAAAAATTCACAAATGTATCATATTTGTAAAGTTAGTTCACTTTAGTTCTAGAAGTTTTTTAAAATCACGAGAATACGAAAATCTATATAAGTTAGTTTGTATCAACTGACGCAGAGAGAGAGAGAGAATAGAGAGAAGAAGTAGAAGAAGGAGTTCATTTATACGACTGTGTATAGTCGGGATTCTCTGAGTGAGAAAGCATCTGTAAAAACTTCTGAGTTTTCATAGCTATGAGAAAGAACTGAGTAAAGTTCTGTGTATGAGTCTCTCTCCATCATCTCCATAATTACCTACTGTGTGATGAGTTAAAAAGATCAAGTTTTCCAAGCAACTCGATGCCTGGCATCGAATCTCTGTTGATAAGTCATATTTTCATTTATCCTTTTCATTCAGTACTGAAGTGTTTGAAAACATGATGTTGTTGGAGCAACTCGATGCCTGGCATCGAATTCCAATTGATAAGTCATATTCTAAGTGTGCATGAAATCACCTATAGTTTTGGTGTCCAAAAGATCAAGATTTTATGCGAGAAGTCGATGCCCGGCATCGAATCCCTGCTGAAAAGTGGCCAAAAACATCCCAAGTCAATGCCCGGCATCGAATTCTCGTTGCAAATCGATGTTAGGCATCGAATTCTAATTTTAAACAGGCGCTCTTACTATAACAGGAAAGATTTTCAATTTTGGAAGGTCATACAGGGTCATCTTGTGAGAGCCATAACTTGAGTTCTAGAGATCCGTTTGATGCATATGATAGCTTGTTGGAAAGCTCTACTCTTCTAGTTTTAGCCTATAAAGTGTCATGGAGAAATAATACTTGAGCTAGGAGAAATTAGCAAAATACTGAAGGTATGTCATTTCGGTGACTATGAATTTCTATAGAAGCAAAGTTCTCACTTTAGGCTATCATTTCTCAAAGTTTGGAGTGGCAATGAGTTAATGGTGACCATAGAGGTGTTCTAGTGTCACATTATTTCATTTCTTGTGGTGTTTCATACATCAACAAGTGGTATCAGAGCAGAAAGATTCTCGAGAGCAGAAGACGACAAAGGTACGAGAAGTTTTGTAAAGTTTTCCATTAAAGTTTGAAAGGTGAAGCATTTGAAGACACAAGGCATCAAAAGGTTACTTCAAAAGTATCCTCATACACAAAGAACTTCAAAAGGTATTATCCTTTATCCTTTAAGCTCACAGGTTGCAGCAGAAGGAAAGAACTATGGCAGATCATATTTCCATTGACAAACTGGACAGAGATAATTACCCCGCATGGGTAATGAGAATGGAAGCCTTACTTATGAGTAAGGATCTCATGATATATGTTACATGTGAAGAAGAGAAGCCAGTATTCGAAGATGAAAGCCGACCAAAGAAAGAAGAACTAGATGCTTTAAAGCATTGGCAGAAGAAGGATGCAAGTGCAAAAGCCTACATCTACAATACAATCTCTGATCATTTGCTACCACACATTAGAGGATTGGAATCATCTGAAGATATATGGAATGCATTGGAGTATCATTTCCAAAGTACTACTAAAGCACGGAAAGCAAGTCTATGGTCAGAGTTTACAACATTCAAGAAGAAGCCAAGTCAAACCATTAGTGATTATGTCACTAAGATGAAGGATCTTGCAGATAGTCTTGGATCCATAGATGAAGATGTTGAAGATCACAGATTGATTGCTCAGCTACTTGCAGGTTTGAGAGGGGATGAAAGGTGGAAACCTTTTGTCTTATCAACGGAACTTTCACTAAATCATTATGTTCCAGATTTGAACCAGTTGCTTGGTTTGATGCTCACATATGAGCAAGACTTGAAGGGAGATGGAGATAAAGGACAAAGTTCTGCAATGTACATGAAGAACAAGAAGAAAGGAGATAAAGGTAAAGCAAAGGATGAAGAGGAGTCTAGTTCTCAAGCTTATTATGCAAGAGGTAAAGGCACTGGCAGAGGAACAGCAAGAGGTTTTGGAAGAGGAAGAGGTAATCAAAATAACAACAAAAAGGCTCGCTGGATCTGTGGATTGAGTAATCATTTGGCTCATGACTGTTGGCACAACCAACAAGGATCAAACCAGAATCAAAACAACAATAGCAGAGGCCGAGGTGGAAGATATCAAAGTAATTTCCAAAGAGGTAGACAAAGTCAAAGAGGAGGCTATGGTAGAGGTGGAGGAAGAAGTTGGGGACAGAATCAATCCTACAACACCACCTACTACAACTATGCAAATGACACACAGAATGAAAGTCATACATCATTGATGATGAACTCAATCAACACATCAGATAAAGAAGATCTAAAGGTATTTTACATTGACTCTGGATGTTCTAATCATTTGTCAGGAAACATAGAATTGATGTCAGAATTGGAAAAATGCATTTCTAGTCACACAGTTCAAACAAGTGATAATACCAGACATAGTGTACATTCAATTGGAAAGGTGAAATGCAAGAGTGGAGCAGATTTTCTAACCAATGTTTTGTATGTTCCCACAATACCTAAAAACTTGATTAGTGTGGGACAGATAGTTGAAAAAGTTTTTCAAGTCAGGTTTACAAATGAAGGAGTATTTGTTGAAGATCCAGAGAATGGGTATAATCAGATTGTCTCTGGTAAGAAAGAAGGTAGACTCTTTACTTTAAGAGTGCAAGGGAACATTGGTCAAGCTTTGCTCACACATGGTGAAGGAGTGATTACAGAACTTGATCTCTGGCATAAGAGATTAGGTCACTTTAATGAAAGAGGAATTAAAGCTATGGTTGCTAATCAGTCTGTACTAGGATTACCAAATGTGCAAAGTCAACATATGGTTTATAAATGTGAAGCATGTCAAATGGGTAAAGCACACAGGTTACCATTTCAGAAGAAAGGATTCAAACATGATGGATTACTAGAGCTTATTCATACAGATGTATGGGGACCAACAAAAGAAGGATCTATCAGTGGCTCAAGGTACTATGTTCTTTTCATTGATGATGCTACAAGATGGATAACATTATATGTTTTGAAGGAGAGATCAGAAGTGTTTGGAGCTTTCAAGCATTTTCATGCATATGCAGAGAGAGTCACAGGTCAAAAGCTTAAGAGACTGAGGTCTGATGGAGGGGGAGAATATTTCTCCCAAGAGTTCAATGATTATCTTTGGAATGCAGGTATTAAGAGAGAAATAACTTGCAGGTATACACCACAACAAAATGGTGTAGCAGAAAGAAGGAACAGGACTTTGGTTGAGTTTGCTAGAGCTATGCTAAAGGAGAAGAACTGTCCAAATTATCCTTGGGTTGAGGCTGTAAATACAGCTACATATCTTGTGAATAGATTACCATGTGCAGCTCTAAATGGAATGACTCCATATGAAGCTTGGTGGGGTAAGAAATCAACACTAGATCATTGTAGAGTGTTTGGATCAATTGCATATGCTTATGTGCCATCACAACTTAGGCATAAACTTGAACCAAAGGTAGAAAAATATGTGTTCATTGGTTATGATGAAAAGCAGATGGGTTACAGGTTGTGGAATCCTTTAACCAAACAATTTCTTGTTTCTAGAGATGTTACATTTGATGAACAGAAAAGTTGGTATGCAGATCAAAGTCATACAGCTGAAGAATTTGAAGAAGAGGTAAGAAGATGTGAGAAAGGAAAATCAATTGTGCAAGTAAATAGAGATGAAGACTATATGCAAGCAAGTACATCCACAAGTGGATTAACAAGAAGAAATGAAGAAGCTCCTATATTTGATGAAGAGGTGTATCCAGACACATATGAAGAATGTGAACCAAGAAGGTCAAGCAGGACTAGAAGACAACCAGAAAGGTATTCTTATGATACTTCTTACATAACTCAGAAGAACTATGCATATATGGTCAAAGATGATGAAGAACCTCAGAACTATGATGAAGCTAAAGGTAAGAAGCAATGGGAAGAAGCGATGAAGGAAGAGTTCAATGCACTGGAGGAGAACAAGACATGGGAACTTGTTCCTAAACCAAATGGTAAGAAAGTAATTGGAAATAAATGGGTTTATAAAGTGAAGAAGCTTGCAGATGGAAGTATAGCCAGATACAAAGCTAGATTGGTGGTGAAAGGCTATGCCCAGACCTATGGCATAGATTATGATGAGACATTCAGTCCCGTAGGTAAGATGTCAACTATAAGGACAATCATTGCTATTGCAGCTTCAAAAGGATGGACCCTAAGTCAATTGGATATAAAAATTGGATATCAAAGTTCAAAAGCAGACCCAAGTCTACTTATCAGAAGAACAGAGGAAGGTACAATCTACATTTGTATTTATGTAGATGACATTATAATCACAGGTACTTCAGATGAAGGAATCAAGGAGGTAAAGAGATTACTTGAGAAAGAGTTTAAGATCAGTGACCTAGGAAAGTTGTCATACTTTCTTGGAATGGAAGTTACTTATACAGATCATGGCATATATGTATCACAAGAAAGGTATCTTCTGAATTTATTGAAGAAGTTTGATATGGAAAATTGCAGAGAAGCTTCAACTCCACTTGAAGTTAATCACAAGCTCAGTAAATATGATGGTGCAGAATACAAAGATATGAGGAAGTATCAATCTCTTGTGGGTAGTTTGATTTATGCTACACTAACAAGACCTGATCTTAGTTATGCAGTGGGAGTTTTGTCACAATTCATGCATTGTCCAAAGGACCCACATTGGATTGCAGGTCAAAGAGTTCTCAAATATATCAAAGGAACTATAAAAGAAGGATTATATTATCCTTTTACATCAGATTTGAAGTTGAGAGCCTATAGTGATTCAGATTGGGCAGGTAACCAGGATGACAGAAGATCAACTCATGGTTACATGATATACATTGGTGATAAGCTTGTAAGTTGGTGTTCAAAGAAACAACATACAGTAGCATTATCATCAACTGAAGCAGAGTACAAAGGACTTGTGGAAGCAGCTAAGGAAGTCATATGGATGCAGGCATTGTTCAAGAGCTTAGGCATTGATCAAGGTACACCTACAATACATGGAGATAATATGAGTTCACTTTATCTTGCAACAAATCCAGTATTTCATGCAAGGACAAAGCACATAGAGATACATTATCATTTTCTCAGAGAAAAGGTAACGGAGAAGGAGATTGAAGTGGAGTACATTTCTACTAAAGATCAGATAGCAGACATAATGACAAAGAGCTTGGATGGTGTGAAGACCAGCAGATTCAAAAGCATGGAAGGAGTAAAAGAAAAGAAGATGATATGAAGAAACAGGGAATGTCAATTAGTGATTGAGGGGGAGCTGTTGGAGAAACAATCACTAACTGGACATATATTTGAAGGTCAAATCTTAGGAAGAAAACCCCATGCCTATGTGAAGGGAAAAATTCACAAATGTATCATATTTATAAAGTTAGTTCACTTTAGTTCTAGAAGTTTTTTAAAATCACGAGAATACGAAAATCTATATAAGTTAGTTTGTATCAACTGACGCGGAGAGAGAGAGAGAGAATAGAGAGAATAGAGAGAAGAAGTAGAAGAAGGAGTTCATTTATACGACTGTGTATAGTCGGGATTCTCTGAGTGAGAAAGCATCTGTAAAACTTCTGAGTTTTCATAGCTATGAGAAAGAACTGAGTAAAGTTCTGTGTATGAGTCTCTCTCCATCATCTCCATAATTACCTACTGTGTGATGAGTTAAAAAGATCAAGTTTTCCAAGCAACTTGATGCCTGGCATCGAATCTCTGTTGATAAGTCATATTTTCATTTATCCTTTTCATTCAGTACTGAAGTGTTTGAAAACATGATGTTGTTGGAGCAACTCGATGCCTGGCATTGAATTCCAGTTGATAAGTCATATTCTAAGTGTGCATGAAATCACCTATAGTTTTGGTGTCCAAAAGATCAAGATTTTATGCGAGAAGTCGATGCCCGGCATCGAATCCCTGCTGAAAAGTGGCCAAAAACATCCCAAGTCGATGCCCGGCATCGAATTCTCGTTGCAAGTCGATGCTAGGCATCGAATTCTAATTTTAAACACGCGCTCTTACTATAACAGGAAAGATTTCCAATTTTGGAAGGTCATACAGGGTCATCTTGTGAGAGCCATAACTTGAGTTATAGAGATCCGTTTGATGCATATGATAGCTTGTTGGAAAGCTCTACTCTTCTAGTTTCAGCCTATAAAGTTTCATGGAGAAATAATACTTGAGCTAGGAGAAATTAGCAAAATACTGAAGGTATGTCATTTCGGTGACTAGGAATTTCTATAGAAGCAAAGTTCTCACTTTAGGCTATCATTTCTCAAAGTTTGGAGTGGCAATGAGTTAATGGTGACCATAGAGGTGTTCTAGTGTCACATTAATTCATTTCTTGTGGTGTTTCATACATCAACAATACATATGTTGCACTTATGTGTTCCTCGAGTAGCTTTGATGTGAACCTTTTCCCTATACATGGACACTTTTTACTCTAGTGCTGGTTAGAGGTTTTCTCCCCATGTTACCACATACATGATTCACTCATATGTGGTGGTACTTTGTACTTAGGGATATTATCAGCTCTTACTTCAGCCATTGTCTTCTCCGTGTGTCTTGCTACATTTGTGCTCCTTGTGTGCTTTTTGTGTGTCTCTCGCACTTCTTCACACACCGAACAGTGGTATCAAAGCAGGTTCAGCTCCTTCTCAAGTTTCAGTTTTTTTTGGCGCAGCACACGTGCACTTTTGACAGTGCAAATCAACTTTGGAGCATAGAACTATGAATTTCAGCAGCCAAGAAACATTTCCATCAGGTTCCCTAGGGTTTTACCACCAATTTGAAGCCATTTGTGCAGTCAGAATTGCCATGAGAGTGATGGTTTGTGAGCTGAAATTTCAGCATTCATTTCAGTTTTTGTCGAAGTGAAAATTTTGTCACATTCTTGTTCTTTTGTGAAATGTCAAGTAGCAATGACTTGTTTGGCATGCTTCAAGCTGAAGATAAGCTTGATGGGACCAACTATCTGATGTGGTCTTACATGATGAAGCATGTTCTTGTTGCTAAACAACTTTGGAACATAGTGGAAGATGTAGATCGAAGACCCGTAGGTGCTTCTACTTCATAGTCTACTGTCACAGATGGAACTTCTTCTTCAAGTACAATGGTTTCTCCTTCTCTACCTACACAGGAGCAGCTTAGATGGGATGGAAAAGATGCTCAAGTTGATGCTTTGATTGCGCTTTCTGTGAAGCATCAGATAGTTCCACATATTCAGTCATGTTCTACATCAGGACAGGCATGGGACACTCTTACTTCTTTGTATGTCGTGCGTAATGAAGCACGTGTTGCATACTTGAGGAAGCAACTTGAGGATGTATGTATGGCTGAAAATGAGTCTGTGGATGTGTATGTGACACACATCAAGGATTTGAAAGAGCGATTGGCAAACATAGATGAGATCATTCCGGATGCATCACTCATTTCTACATTGTTGAAAGGATTACCAGAATCTTTTCAAAGCTTTGCTACTACACTCCCTTTCGTTGCAAAAGGGAATCCTAATATGTATGCATTTGATGAGGTTGTGTCTCTTCCTTTGCAAGAAGAGCTAGAGTGAATAGGAGTGGTTTGATTGAGGGAACGCAAGCACTTGCTATGTCACAAAAGGGGAAAAGCAAGTATGGTTCAGCTTTGGGTTCATCAAAACCAAAGCCTCAACCTTCCTCTTCCACTCATTCCTCTAATGATGATGATTTGCAAAAGAACAAGAGATGAAAATATTGTCGGAAGGTTGGTCATACTATTGATGAGTGTAGAAAGCTTGCTAAACGCAATGAAAAGAAGAAGGAATCTGGCATGTATATTGCTGAAAATTCAACAAATGCAAAGCATGATGAAGCTAACATGGCTCAAGATTTTTGGGCATGTGTTGTTACATGTCATTATGATGCATCTTTGCATTCTAAATGTATGGTTCTGAGTGAGGCTAATTCAGATTGATTCTTTGATAGTGGTGCTTCAAAGCACATAAGTTCATGCAAAAGGTTTTTTGCATGTTTGAAAGATGCACCCAAAGGAGGACATGTGGTGTGTGCAAACAATGCCTCTTATCTTATCATTAGAGTAGGGGAAATTGAGTTTATGGCTGCAAATGGAGGTGTGATTCTCTTGAAAAATGCATTGTATGTGCCCGATATCAAGAAGAACTTAATTTCAGTTCCATTGATTGTCAAAGTTGGACTTCATGTACACTTTTTTGATGATAAATGTATGGTTCATGGTTTCAACAATGGCAATGTTATTGTGATGTCTGATACATTATGTAATGGTTTGTATCGCATGGATACATACAAGAGGGCTGCCTCAAATGCCTTAGTTGCTCATACTTCTTCCATGGGAGCTTTGGCATGCTTGTTATGGTCACTTGAACTTCAATAGTTTGCTCTACTTGCAAAAGAAGGACATGAATATTGGTTTGGCTACACTCGAGTCCATTGAAAAACATGCATGTGAAGGTTCCATTCTTGGAAAAATGCATCATACTTCTTTTCCAAAAGATAGTCATACACACACTACAAGAAAATTGTAGCTTGTTCATAGTGATGTATGTGGTCCTGTCAAGACTCCATCTTTTGGAAAGCACATATATTTTGTTACCTTCATTGATGATGCTACTCACCATACATGGGTGTATCCTATGAAAGCAAAGAATGAGGTATTTTCTTGCTTCAAAGCATTTTTAGCTATGGCTGAAAATTTTTCTTCACAAAAGCTTTTGACTCTACACACGGATCGTGGTGGTGAATACATGTCACATGATTTTAATGCTTTTCTTCGTGAAAGAGGTATTTCACACCAATGTACGATGCCATGTACACCTCAGCAAAATGGTGTTTGTTAGCTCACAAAATGGTTGGTTTTGATGCACTAATGTGGTTCTATTTGGCAGGAAAATGCGTTTGATTTCAGGTACTTGAAGAGTGATTCGATGATTAATGGGAATTATTTGGGGGCTACATGATGACTTCTTGGTCAAAGAGGAATGCTAAGGGGCTCTCTTACTTTTTGAGAAGACAAGGGGCCGCTTTCCGTTGCTTGGGGCAGAAGTGGTTTTTTTTTGGCCTTTTCTCATCATTGAAGGGGGGGAATTGGTACCATGAAACTTCAACAGTCTATGGAACTGATAAATATAACTCAATTTCATTTCATAATGGTGTGGACACTGAAGGAATGCGCATGAAGAGCTGCATAATTCTGTTGAAAAGGTCTTGGCCCCTCAACTGTGCATGGGGTGTTGTTTCTCTCAGAGAACAGGCTTGTGGCAGGAGGCTTTGATTGCTATCCATTACTCTTTTTGGGGGACAACAAGGGAACATGGGAGCTTGCACGGTGCCTGGATGAGCATAAGCAAGTTGTACGGCATGTAAAATCGGAATCTCAGCATGATCAACTGATATCCGAAATCGATTGGGGCCCAATCTCGAATAAGATTGTAACAGCTTCACATGATAGAAACTCTTATGTTTGGACCTTTGAAAGGGAGGCCTGGAATCCAACACTAGTAATTCTAAGACTGAATCGAGCTGCTATCTCAGTAAAGTGGAGTCCCAAAGAAAACAAATTTGTTGTTGGAAGTGGTGCAAAAGTTGTTTGCATCTGCTATTATGAAACCGAAAATAATTGGTGGGTTAGCAAAATAATCCGAAAGAAGCACAGCTCAACTGTAACAAATGTTTCATGGCATCCAAATAATGTTGTTCTTGCAACTACATCCACTGATTGTAAATGTAGGGTGTTTTCTGTTTATATAAAAGGGGTTGACAGTAGAGGTGATGCGAATACTTCGTTTGGAGAGATGAAGTTTGGAGAGCAACTTTTTGAAGTGTGCGATGTCTTTGGCTGGACATTGGGTGTGAAGTGGTCGCCAATTGGAAGCATGTTAGCCTATGACACAATTCTACAATCTGCTTTGTCAGAGTTTTGGGCCGTACTGCAACGCCACAAGTTGTTACTCTTCAAGGTCTTCCCTTACGAGATATGAAATTAGATTGCCCATCAGCATCACAACTAAGGTGGCATATAAAATGTGGGGGCAGGTCCGTTTTTTTCCTCTGACAAGAGAAACCGAAAAGGGGTAGAAGAAGAGCGCCGATGGGAGATAAGGGTGTGGCACAGAAGGCATCCCGCGGGCACTTTTCAGGAGGATAAAGGGTATCCATCGGGGAGAACACAGGGGAGTTGAAGGGAAGGCTGCTTTGGAAGCTGAAAAGGGGAAGCGTTCTGCTCCTATGACTCCCAAAGACGCTACCAACAAGGCCTTCGCCCTGTCAGAAGAGGAGCGCCTTCGCATGAAGCTTTAGTCTATCAGGTACACAGTCTCATCATTGCCAAATCGATGTTATCAATCATATTGAGGAACACCATGATTTGTGCTAAATTTTGTGTCTTGAGGCAAAGGTGGATTGGAAACAACTTTCAGATGACTTTCGTAGAGATTAAGAACTAGTTTCGGTCTGCGCATGTTTCTCGGGGACAATTTCTGCATTATGATACTTCAGAAAGGAGTTAGTGGGATGTGAGCTTCCCTCTTCTTTTATATTCGCATACATCTAGATGGGACTATAAGAAGATCAATAATTCCTCCATCCTAACGGCCTCTATAACGATAATCTAAGTGTGCAGCTATTGACTGCTTAATTTTCTGCTATCTGGTCACTAGAGTGGTTGAATAATTGTTTCCAGTGTCGGGGTGTTCGGAAGCGGGGAGCTATGTGACTTCTTTTTCGTTTTTGGTTGCTTCTTTGCTTTCAATCTGCAAGCTCTAATTGGTGTTTGTATGCTGTACTTGATTCTTTATGTTGCTATTGACATTGAATGTTCTCAGCTACACGTCTTTGCAGTTGTACCGTAGGCAATTGCATTGGAATCAGTAGAGCTGAATTCTTCCCTTATGTCCTTCTAAGAGAAGGCTTACTGCACTTTGGTGACAAACATGAGGATGAAGAATGTCTCGAGGATCCATTGTTGAAGCACTTTGGCGCTATGAATGACGTCTGGAAAGTTCTTCCTATTCTGTATTTAAGATCGTGGGCAGGATTTAGGTAGCCTAGGATTGTCTCGGGTTCTAGCATTAGAAGGTTTAATCTGCCCTGCATCTCTAATGCAATGTTGGAGATTTGGTGTGCTAAATTCAATATCTTGCCCTCCTATTTTATTTAAGTCTATCTCTACATGTTAGCATATATTGATGCCGAGATACACAAAATTCAGTGTACAGTTATTCTACTAGAGGATCTCACAATATGCAAAATAAAGCTCGTGGTTAGGCATTCTTGTGCTCGACTGCTCATCTAAGTATGACGAGGAAGAAAAGCGGTGTATGGATTGAAATTTTGAATTCAGTGTTCCATTAATATGTTCCTACTTTAGGATTCAACCGAAATGCCTCTTATATTGTTGAATTTTTGCTTCTCTATAATGCATCTCTAGCTTCACTTACGAGGGAAACAAGACCATAACATTTTGGTGCGTTTGCCGAGAACATATGAGCTAGTGCATAGACAAAGGAAGGACTCCTCGAGAGATAATTATGGGCTCTAGGTAATCCAAGTAGACCGATTGCGAAGGGTTAAGCAAAATAAAGGCTTTCACAATCACTTTTTCCTGGGCGTTAGGAACTAAACATTTTGGTGCGTCTGCCGGGAATTAGCTTGGTACGTCTCTATAAGAGAGTTCCATAGGTTCGCCTAGCGCCACAGGTTGGCCGAGCTTGCAGACCCCCAGATCTAGTACATGAGCGAGGGGAGCTCATCGTCAGGAGCAACACAAACGCAAAGAGAGGAACGCGCTCAAAGAAGAGCCCTTGAAAGAGAAAGAAGAAGGTGGGAGCCGCCAGGTGAGTGGACCTCGATTGGATCGAAGGAATCAGCCAAAAACGTGTACTCCCGTAGGAGAGTCACGAATCAAGTGCGGAAGTTTGAAGGAGGGATCCTGAGGCCGCGTGCATTAAATTTCTGGGATCGAAGTGATATTGATATCACATCTCTGTTCGAAATGGTTCAACGGATTTCGGTTCACTTGGGGGACTTCACCAAGTTTTTAGGTACTTGGGACGAAGATCCGGATAGTTTTATCCAGTTGTTTGAGGTTACTTGTGAGGCCAATGACGTAGTTGACCAAGATCAAAGGTTGAGAATTTTTCCGGCTATTCTCCGTGATGAGGCAGCCAATTGGTATGGGAACTTGACACCACAAGAGCGTGGAACTTATCAGATGCTCAAGGAAGCCTTCTTGGCAAAGTTTCGACGACAAGGCTTCCAAGATAGATTGGCCCAACAAATGGATTACTTGCGACAAGGAGTCAATGAGAGCATCGATAACTACATTCAGAGAATGGAAACGTTGGTAAGAAAGATGGGCGCGAATGCCCCGAACAATGAGACATTGAAACGAAGGTTCATGTCAGGATTGAGAGATCCTACGGCACAGCAGCATATCAGCCTGACAAGACCTGCAACTTTAATGGATGCTAAGGAACAAGCGAGGCTGTGGGAGGAAGTACAATTATGCCAACAAAGGAAGATGGAGCTCTTATACGAGCCTATAGGAGGCCAAGGAAACATACCGATGAAAGATCGTGGCCAAGGAAGTCCCGCATTGACGACCCCAGCTTTTGTAGCTGCCACTAGCATGCCAGGCGAGGTAAAGCCTGCGCTAACCGAAGAACGAATATTAGAGTTGGTCACACAAGCTATAAAAGCTGCCACAATAACCCAGGAAACATACACAGTAAAACCAGAGGTAACTACGAACCCAAATCAAGTGTTTCGATCAAATACATGGTGTGGAAAGTGCCATGGTTACGGCCATTTGGCTTTAGAATGCCCTACAGTCTCGAGAGTATTCACAGATAGATCACCACCTAGGATGCGTTGCACTTTTTGTGGAAGAACAAATCACACGGAGGACCGATGTTACAACAAGAGAGCCTATGAAGAAAGGACCATGAAATCAGGAGATACAAGAGAAAGACCTTACACGGGATTGCCCGCTCAAAGTGTACCACCTACATCTCGTTGGGAAAACAGACCAACTTATGGATATGGTGCTCAGGGTCAAGGAGGAGACTATCCAAGAGGAGCCGTACGTGATCAAAGAAGAGATGGTCCAATCCAGTGGTGGAGATGTCATGGCTTTGGCCATACTCAATCTAGATGTCCAAACGAAAAGAAACCAATTGATTATACCCCACTATGTAGGTACTGTAGTGGGGAGGGCCACTTTGATGAAGATTGTCCAAAACGAAGAGCCGCCGCCGGCAAGGAAAAAGGACCAGTAGGGTTCTCGAATTATGTTGATACTCAGATGCATTCCACATCGAGAGTTCAAGAGCAAGTTCCTACGATCGGAGTAGTGTTCAAGACACCGAACCCTCAAGAAGGCTCTAGCTCGTCAATGCACTTTGTGGATGCTTACGAGGCCAAGAAACCACACAAAGATCCAACTGTGGCAGTAGTCACAAGGACTCAAGAGTATTTGAAGAAGAATCCAGGAGGCGAAGGTGAAGAAGGGAGTCAAGAGAAGATCGTTGAGCGTGAAGAGGTAGAAAACCAAGTTGGAGGATTTGCTGAGCAGCAAGAGCTTGAGGATGGGGAAGAGATTGAGATTCTTCCACCAGTGACCAAGGAGTTTGTGCCGGGCATAGCACCATTCCCTGAAAGATTGAAGGCTCCTAAGAGTAGGAAGGAAAGACAAAGTTCGGAGGAAGTAGATATTGTAAAGTTGCTCGCTGACACGGAAGTCACGCTGGACATTGGCACATTGCTGAAATGTTCACCTGTTTATAGGAAACAATTCTACAACGAATATATTAAGAAGCCGAGGAAAGCTCGAGATAAAAATAGACAAGATAAAGATGTCCAAGGAATCATTCAAAGTATTACGACGCAAATTGATTCGAACGCTCCAGCTGTGACAATCGAGATTAAAGGGTATGCAGTCCCCGGTGCTCAGTTAGATAGTGGAGCCGCAGTCAACCTTATGACTGAGTTCATGATGAAAGCTTTGGGCCTCAACCACATGGAAGAAACGCCGATGTCCTTGAGAATGGCAGATCAAACACAAGTGAAGGCTGCGGGTCTTTTGAAGAATGTAAGCACAGTTGTGGGCGGTCTAGAGTTTAAAGTTGATTATCTGATAGTAAGACCAAGCACCTCAGAAGCCACCTTCTCGATCCTACTTGGACGGCCATGGCTGGTGCAAGCCGAGTGTGTGCATGACTGGCGCACAGGTTTTATTTCAATAGGGCCAAAATCTGATCGGATTCAGTTGCAAGTATCCCCACCCTTGAGCAACAAGAAGAAGACAATAATAGTCGATGAGATGGAAAAGAAAGAGAAGGAAAAAGCAAGGCACGAGATTGCACGAGCTAGGTTTTCCTTGAACATGGACACCTACAAGAATCTGCTTCAAGACGGGTTCAACTTGCAGCTCTTTAAGAATCAAGACAGGAAGATGGGAGAGTATCAAAATCCATTGCTCTATAATGACGATTCCGATCAGGAGTTGCTAGGATGGTTGACGCATACAAGAGAATTTGAGTGCTACATGTTGAGTATAGACGCAAGTAAAAACAAAGCTACTCAATCCCTGGAGAAGGGAACTTCAAGAGAAGAGTTGAAACTGGAGTTAGCTCCGACAATGGAAGTGCAACAGTTGAGAGAAAGAGTTAGAATGCTAGAAGCAGAGATTCTAAAGAGAAGTCGAGAATCGGAAAAAGAAGCGAAGAGTAAGACTAAAGCATCGGAAGCCATTGCAAAAGCTGAATTAAAGAAATTAGGTTCAATCGAAACAGAACAAAACAATGATTTATTGGCCAACCATGCACGCGTGATCGGAGAGCACATTCCAATCACAGTGTCATCAAGGAATAAGGAATATTCGCGAGAAGCTCAGTTGGAAAAATGGGAAGTTTTTCCAGAAAAGTTCTTGAGCGTGGGGTCAGAGCTACCAGATGGAGTACGAAATTGTATTAAAATGACACTCAAAAATTTTAGCAAGGCCTTTGCATGGTCATACAGTGATTTGAGAGGAATTGATCCCCGAATCTGCCAACATTATATAGATTTGAAGAAGGTACCCGACCAATATGTCAGCGACTTAGGCGGACGAATCCCGTCTACTCGGAATTGATCAAGCTAGAATTGACCAAATTATTGGAAGCAGGATTCATATATCCTATCGCATCCAGCGAATGGGTATCACCAATTGTAGTTGTTCCGAAGAAAAACAAGAAAATCCGTATTTGCATAGATTATCGAAAGTTGAATGAGCGCACAAAGAAGGATCACTTCCCCTTGCCATTTACTGATCAAATCTTGGACAGAGTGGCTGGCCATAAATTGTACTCATTTTTGGATGGTTTTAGTGGGTACAACCAGATCCAAATCCATGAAGAGGATCAATCAAAAACTACTTTCACGACAGAATGGGGTACGTATGCATATCGTGTGATGCCATTTGGATTATGCAATGCACCCGCCACATTCCAGAGGGCAATGATAGCTGCATATCAAGACTATTTGCAGGATTGGATGGAGATATTTCTCGATGACTTTGCGATCAGAGGCGACGATGAAAACATGATGGAGAGGATCGAAGCGATTTTAAGAAGAAGCATTGAAAAAGGCATCGCATTAAATCCTAAAAAGTGTACATTTGGAGTACGAAGAGGATTGCTTTTGGGACATGTTATTTCCGAAAAAGGAATCGCGGTTGACGAGGATAAAGTGGAAAAAATTGGACAATTTCCACCTCCGCAAAACTTGCGACAACTCAGAGGATTCTTGGGCCATGCGAATTATTATCGACGATTTATATTAAATTTTGCATCCATAGCGGCACCACTGACAAATCTTTTGAGGAAGGACCAACAATACCAATGGACTGGAGAGTGTCAAGTTGCATTCGACTCGATCAAAGAAAGATTGATAAATGCACCGATTTTGGTAGCACCCGACTGGACGAAAGAATTCCATGTGCATACCGACGCTTCTCATACTGCGGTTGGAGCAGTACTATGCCAAGCCGATGAAAAGAAGTTGGACCACCCTATTTATTATGCAAGTTGCAATATGAATAGCACTGAGAGGAACTACACGACTACGGAGAAGGAATGTCTCTCGATGATCTTTGCGGTGAACAAGTATCGGCATTACCTGATGGGAAAGCATTTCACGTTTTATGTGGATCATGAAGCCCTTAAGTATATCATTAATAAACCAGAGTTATCAGGGCGATTGATGAGGTGGATGCTACTTCTCCAAGAATTTCAATTCACAGTGGTGACCAGACCAGGCAAAGCACATATGTTGGCTGACCATTTATCTCGAATTGTTAATGAGGAGCCAATCTCTGGTGTGCCCGACGATGCTCCTGATGGACATCTATTCCAGGTTGATGCGAAAGTACCTTGGTATGCCCACTTGGTGAATTTCTTGTGCACTACTAAATATCCGCCAGGAGCAAGCAAGAGAGAGAAGCAAAAACTGTTAGCATTGGCGAAGCACCATAGCATCATTGGGGGGCAACTCTATCGATATTTTGTTCATGAGAGCATTTATCGGAGGTGTCTCGAGGAAGAAGAAGCAAATCTAGTGTTGAGGGCTTTGCATGACGAACCTTGCGGTGGGCATTTTGCTGGTGAATTGACGGCAAGAAAGATTTTATTAGCTGGGTATTGGTGGCCAACGCTGTTCAAAGACTCGCACACATACTGTAAGAAATGCGACAAATGCCAACGAATGGGCAAACCCACATTAGCACATGCTACTCCTCTTACACCGGTGCTTGCTCTTAAGCCGTTTGAGAAATGGGGAATTGATTTTGTGGGGCCTATTGATCCTCCCTCACGACGAAGATCCAATAGGTATATCTTGGTCTGTACTGACTATGTTACCAAGTGGGTGGAAGCCAAAGCTCTGAAGACTGACCGAGCTGTTGATGTAGCTAAATTTTTGTACGAACAAATTATCACTCGATTCGGATGCCCGTTGGAAATAGTAAGTGATAGAGGAACCCATTTTGTCAACGAACTGATCGAAGAATTAATGGAATTATATAAGATCAAACATAGAAAAAGCACTCCATATTATCCGAGGGCAAATGGACAAGTGGAGGTCACCAACAAGGTGCTGGAACAGATTCTGACAAAGATAGTAGCTGTGCATAGGAGAGACTGGGATGAGAGACTTTTAAAAGCCTTGTGGGCATATCGAACATCCTACCGAGTGACGACAAAGAGCACTCCGTTCTCCCTAGTATATGGCGAGGAAGCCATCTTTCCCATCGAAAAAGAAGTTCCGACATTAAGAGTGGCCATCGAAGCCAGGATGGGAGAGGAAGAGTCATTAAAGGAGAGGTACATACAACTGGTCAAGCTGGAAGAAAAGAGACTCCTCGCACAGCAAAGTTTGGAAGCTATTAAGAAGAGACGTAAGGAGAGGCATGACAAGAATCTTAAAACCTATGTGATTCAAGAAGGGGATTTGGTGCTAGTTTATGATAGTAAATATTATAAATTCCCGGGGAAGTTACAGACAAGATGGGCAGGACCGTTTAAGGTGGTGGAACTCAATTCCAATGGTTCCATGCAAATTCAAGATTTAGGAGAAAAATATGCTCCCGTGAAGGTTAACGCGCTTCGAGTTAAACCATATTTCAAGTGATATTAGGACGGGAGAAGCTAGACGAGATCCAAGCAGAAGAACGTAGTAGACTCCTTGTACATACATGTATAGTTATATATATATATATATATATATATATATATATATATATATATATATATATATATATATATATATATGTGTATGCGCATACGTAAGCTATGATTTGTGTGTCATAAATATTCTTCCTTGCTAGCTCAAGAATTTTGGACTTCTAATTATTTTTCTTGTGTTGCGCAGAGACTCTTATGAGCTAAGTAACAAAATGGCAGATCAAATAACGCAACTCTACTTGTACGAGCTAAGGATATATTTCTCGGACCAAACATTCGCCCGCATGGACATAGATGTCGACGACTTTGAGACGGAATACGATGTTGAGGAAGTGCATTGGCTGGTATGCTTTATAAACCAGGGTTTGGGTGTTGCATTTTACATTGAGTGTTTTGAGGAATACCTGACTCGACATGTAGGATGGGCGGGAGATCGATATTACTATTTTGATCCTTCTAGGGAAATGCCTAACGAGGAAAACGATATCACATGGGCTTGGGCAGATGTGCTAACGCTAGGAAGTGATGACGGAGCTCCTGAAGTTGAGCCTGACTCACCCTAGAGAAGTTGTGGGGATGCGAGTACGATGTGAGACTACATGAGACATCCCAGAGACTCTTATTCTAGGACACCTAAGGATAGGTATACGAGGGACTAAGGCATAGCCGGCTGTAGTTACCTAGTGAAAAGTCAACTCGATGAATACATATGTAGTGTTTGTAATTGAGAGAATGGAGTGAAGAGGTGGTTGATCTGTTAAAGGCTAGAGTGTATATGTTTGCATGTATGTGTGGGAACAGTGGGAAAAGTCCCTTTCTTCCTCTCCCTAATTCTCAGGACTTGGGTGAACTAATTGACTATGAAAAAAAAAGGAAGAAAAGAAAAGAAAAGGAAAAAATTTGTGTTATTGTGATCGTACCAATGCGCTATGGTGGGCTAGTAGGTGGGTGGATTTATCCTCGCCGGGTGGTTAGGACCACGAGCCGCAGCTAGTTTCGCCATAGGCTTGGGAGGTATATGTCTGTGTCTTAGCTACGCGCCATAACGGGTTGGTAGGTAGGTGGAGCCATCGTGGCTGGGTAGTCACGACCATGAGCCGCATCCAGCTTCGTTATGGGCTAGCTGATATATGTTATGTGTTATCATTGTGTGTTTGTTTCTTGTGCGCTGCATTGCATTGGTAGATGGGTGGAATCAACCTGATCGGGTGGTCAGGTCCACGAATCGCATCTAGTGTCAATGTAGGCCAACGTGTGATTAAAATAAAATTTTCATATGAAGTTATTCCCCACTCCTGAGGGGGAGAGAGAGAGAGGAGAGGGCGATGATCGCCTGGAAGGGAACATTATTTTCTTGTGTGATTGGTATGTGTTGGCTTGCGACAGATCAGCTCACTTTGAATCAACATTCTTAAAGGCACGGCTACTCTATATGTACTTATGGATGAGGCTTTAGCGAGGTAATGCAACGGTCTTGCTTTATAACTTGTGTGCTCTATCTGAGGGTTTTTCTAGTATGTGTGACACTCTAGGGTTCTGATGTATGTCTTCACTTGTACTCGAGCTTCGATGATTTTTGTAGGACGACGATGGGGATTCTTCGGGAATGTATGTTCATGGAATATGTGTACATAGCGAATAGTAGGTCAATAAAAGGGGTATGCATTTTGGGTATTTTTGCATGTCCTGTTTGTTGTTGTTTATTTCGGTATCTCCGTTTCTGTTTTCGCAATGACAGTGCATGTGTAAAACATGGAAAGGTATGCATGTGTTATTTTGGTTGAGACCATTTTTCATAAGGGAATGTATGAGCAAATTGATGCATGGCTGAAATGGAATTGCATATATGTGCATGTTCTTGGATCATTTTGGAAGTGACAAATTTGTATGTATTCATGAGTGATTTTTTTGAGCACTAATAGCTTCGATGAGTGCAGGTTCAGTGGAAGTGACGGCTCGATTAAAAGGTATGTGAACCAATTGAAAATTGACATGTTCATGGTTGTTTGGATTTTATTCCAGCAATAGTGGCTCGTCGAGGACGACTTCGCAAATAAGAAGAGGCGAGTATGTTAGCTCACAAAATGGTTGGTTTTGATGCACTAATGTGGTTCTATTTGGCAGGAAAATGCGTTTGATTTCAGGTACTTGAAGAGTGATTCAATGATTAATGGGAATTATTTGGGGGCTACATGATGACTTCTTGGTCAAAGAGGAATGCTGAGGGGCTCTCTTACTTTTTGAGAAGACAAGGGGTCGCTTTCCGTTGCTTGGGGCAGAAGTGGTTTTTTTTTGGCCTTTTCTCATCATTGAAGGGGGGGAATTGGTACCATGAAACTTCAACAGTCTATGGAACTGATAAATATAACTCAATTTCATTTCATAATGGTGTGGACACTGAAGGAATGCGCATGAAGAGCTGCATAATTCTGTTGAAAAGGTCTTGGCCCCTCAACTGTGCATGGGGTGTTGTTTCTCTCAGAGAACAGGCTTGTGGCAGGAGGCTTTGATTGCTATCCATTACTCTTTTTGGGGGACAACAAGGGAACATGGGAGCTTGCACGGTGCCTAGATGAGCATAAGCAAGTTGTACGGCATGTAAAATCGGAATCTCAGCATGATCAACTGATATCCGGAATCGATTGGGGCCCAATCTCGAATAAGATTGTAACAGCTTCACATGATAGAAACTCTTATGTTTGGACCTTTGAAAGGGAGGCCTGGAATCCAACACTAGTAATTCTAAGACTGAATCGAGCTGCTATCTTAGTAAAGTGGAGTCCCAAAGAAAACAAATTTGTTGTTGGAAGTGGTGCAAAAGTTGTTTGCATCTGCTATTATGAAACTGAAAATAATTGGTGGGTTAGCAAAATAATCCGAAAGAAGCACAACTGTAACAAATGTTTCATGGCATCCAAATAATGTTGTTCTTGCAACTACATCCATTGATTGTAAATGTAGGGTGTTTTCTGTTTATATAAAAGGGGTTGACAGTAGAGGTGATGCGAATACTTCGTTTGGAGAGATGAAGTTTGGAGAGCAACTTTTTGAAGTGTGCGATGTCTTTGGCTGGACATTGGGTGTGAAGTGGTCGCCAACTGGAAGCATGTTAGCCTATGACATAATTCTACAATCTGCTTTGTCAGAGTTTTGGGCCGTACTGCAACGCCACAAGTTGTTACTCTTCAAGGTCTTCCCTTACGAGATATGAAATTAGATTGCCCATCAGCATCACAACTAAGGTGGCATATAAAATGTGGGGGCAGGTCCGTTTTTTTCCTCTGACAAGAGAAACCGAAAAGGGGTAGAAGAAGAGCGCCGATGGGAGATAAGGGTGTGGCACAGAAGGCATCCCGCGGGGAGTTTTTAGGAGGATAAAGGGTATCCATCGGGGAGAACACAGGGGAGTTGAAGGGAAGGCTGCTTTGGAAGCTGAAAAGGGGAAGCGTTCTGCTCCTACGACTCCCAAAGACGTTACCAACAAGGCCTTGTCAGAAGAGGAGCGCCTTCGCATGCAGCTTCAGTCTATCAGGTACACACTCTCATCGTTGCCAAATCGATGTTATCAATCATATTGAGGAACACCATGATTTGTGCTAAATTTTGTGTCTTGAGGCAAAGGTGGATTGGAAACAACTTCCAGATGACTTTCGTAGAGATTAAGAACTAGTTTCTGTCTGCGCATGTTTCTCAGGGACAATTTCTGCATTATGATACTTCAGAAAGGAGTTAGTGGGATGTGAGCTTCCCTCTTCTTTTATATTCGCATACATCTAGATGGGACTATAAGAAGGTCAATAATTCCTCCATCCTAACAGCCTCTGTAACGATAATCTAAGTGTGCAGCTATTGACTGCTTAATTTTCTGCTATCTGGGTCAGTAGAGTGGTTGAATAATTGTTTCCAGTGTCGGGGTGTTCGGAAGCGGGGAGCTATGTGACTTCTTTTTCGTTTTTGGTTGCTTCTTTGCTTTCAATCTGCAAGCTCTAATTGGTGTTTGTATGCTGTACTTGATTCTTTATGTTGCTATTGACATTGAATGTTATCAGCTACACGTCTTTGCAGCTGTACCGTAGGCAATTGCATTGGAATCAGTAGAGCTGAATTCTTCCCTTATGTCCTTCTAAGAGAAGGCTTACTGCACTTTGGTGACAAACATGAGGATGAAGAATGTCTCGAGGATCCATTGTTGAAGCACTTTGGCGCTATGAATGACGTCTGGAAAGTTCTTCCTATTCTGTATTTAAGATCGTGGGCAGGATTTAGGTAGCCTAGGATTGTCTCAGGTTCTAGCTCTAGAAGGTTTAATCTGCCCTGCATCTCTAATGCAATGTTGGAGATTTGGTGTGCTAAATTCAATATCTTGCCCTCCTATTTTATTTAAGTCTGTCTCTACATGTTAGCATATATTGATGCCGAGATACACAAAATTCAGTGTACAGTTATTCTACTAGAGGATCTCACAATATGCAAAGTAAAGCTCGTGGTTAGGCATTCTTGTGCTCGACTGCTCATCTAAGTATGACGAGGAAGAAAAGCGGTGTATGGATTGAAATTTTGAATTCAGTGTTCCATTAATATGTTCCTACTTTAGGATTCAACCGAAATGCCTCTTATATTGTTGAATTTTTGCTTCTCTATAATGCATCTCTAGCTTCACTTACGAGGGAAACAAGACCATAACATTTTGGTGCGTTTGCCGGGAACATATGAGCTAGTGCATAGACAAAGGAAGGACTCCTCGAGAGATAATTATGGGCTCTAGGTAATCCAAGTAGACCGATTGCGAAGGGTTAAGCAAAATAAAGGCTTTCACAATCACTTTTTCCTGGGCGTTAGGAACTAAACAGTGTTGTCGAGCATAAAAATAGAACTCTACTTGAAATGGCACGATGTATGGTTAAAGGAAAGCACCGTCCTCATAAGTTTTGGATGGAAGCGGTCATGTGTGCAAATTATGTGTTGAATTGCTGCCCTACAAAAGCAATGAGAGTCATCACTCGTTATGAGGCTTGGAATGGACATAAGCCCATGGTTAGTCATATGCGTGTGTTTGGTTGTTTGGCATATGCTCTTGTGCCATCACAACAATGTCACAAACTTGATGACAAGGCAAAGAAATGTATATTTGTTTGTTATAGTGCTGAAAGTAAGGGATATCGTTTGTACCATCCATTGACAAACACAATTATTGTGAGTCTAGATGTGGTATTTGCTGAAAATTCAGTTTTCCCTCTACTTGAATGCAAAAAACAACCAACAGTTAGCTCACAAGATGTGTTTGGTACACTCATGCCTTTGTTCCAAAATGGTGCACTTGACTATGGCCATGTAGAACTAGCCAGTTGAGGCTCAAATGGCTGAAAAATTCCAGCAACATAGAGCTGAAAATGCAGAGAATTTCCAGCCAAACATGGCTGAAAATTTTCAGCCAAAAAATATCAAAACTGCTGGAAATTTCCAGCCCCATATGGCTGAACATTTGCATCAAAATATGGCTAAAAATGAGCATGAAATTCAGACCACGTATGATGTACATATTGAAGATGTATTACATAATGAATGCATGTCTATCAAGAGTGCACAAACTATGCCAAAGTGGCCGAAACAAACTTTGCAGGATAGCAAATTGAGTGCACATTTACTTGGTAGAACAAGGTCAAGCTCTCACCATGCATCAAGTAATTTTGTGGATTATTCTCTTATTGCTACAACATGTAATGAAGAGCCAATTACTTTTGAAGATGCATGTGAAGATCCACAATGGATGAGTGCTATGCAATCAAAAATGGATTCCATACATAGGAATGATACTTGGGAGTTATGGGAATTGCCAAAAGGAAAAAATGCCATTGGTACAAAGTGGGCTTACAAGATTAAGAGAAAGTATGATGGTAGCATTGATCGCTACAAAGCTAGATTGGTTGCCAAAGGATATGCACAACAATATGGCATTGACTATGAGGAGACTTTTGCACCTACTTCACACATGACTACCATTCGTACCATGGTTTCATTGGCTGCCCATCGAAGTTGGAAAGTGCATCAGTTGGACATAAAAATAGCCTTCTTGAATGGTGATTTGCAAGAAGAGTTCTATGTGAAGCAACCTCCTGGATTTTCTATGAAAGGGAAAGAGCATATGGTTTGTCGCTTGCATAAAGCATTGTATGGTCTCAAGCAAGCTCCACATGCATGGTATGACAAAATCCATAAGCACTTGATTGATCTTGGCTTCACATGTAGTCCAATTGAAAGCACACCTTATGTATGCAAAAATGGGGCTGATCTTACAGTGCTTGTTCTTTATGTCGATGACATACTCTTGACTGGGTCATGTGATGCAAAACTTGACATTCTTATGGCTGATTTGCAACATACTTTTGATGTCACTAATCATGGTCTTTCGAGCTATTATCTTGGCATCCAGTTTGTATCCGTTGAGGGGGGGAATGTTATGCATCAAGCAAAGTATGTTGAAAAACTACTTCAGCATTTTGACTTTGAGGATTTCAAGCCAGTTTCTGCACCAGTTGAGACATGATTCAAGTTCTCAGTTGAGGATTCCAGTAATGTATTTGACACTTCTCTTTATCAGCAAGCTATGGGATGTCTTATATATGCATGCAACACAAGGTTGGATATACAGTATGTAGTTTCCCAGTTGAGTCGATTCATGCATATCCCTGGCACTAAGCATTGGCAAGCAGTGAAATGTGTGTTTAGATATCTCAGGGGAACTTTGAGCTTAGGTCTCTTTTATTGTAGAGATATTCATCCATGCTTGCATGCTTTTACAGATAGTGATTGGGCTAGTTGTTATGATACTCGTGTGCCCACTAGTGGTAATTTCTTTTTCCTTGGAGACTCATGCATATCTTGGTTGAGTAAGAAGAAACCTACAGTGGCGACATCGAGTTGTGAAGCTGAGTACAGGGCAGTTTTCACAACTACAGTGGATTGTATATGGCTGAGATGCCTATTGATGGATCTTTGCATGGAGATTGATGTTGCTACACATATTCTCACTGATAGTCAAAGTGCATTGGCTATTGCACGAAACCCAGTGTTTCATGCACGGACCAAACATATTGAGGTGCATCATCACTATGTGAGAGAGTGCCTTCATGCAAGAGATATTGATTTGGTATATGTGCCTACACAAGATAATGTGGCAGATAGATTCACCAAAGCTCTTCCATGGGAAAAGTTTGAAGCTTTTCGCAAAGCTTTAGGCTTATTACCTTGTGGGGGCTGATCTGTCACTCCCTGTATGTGTTCACATCATTCGCTCCAGGGGGTTTGTTACACTTATGTGTTCCTCGAGTAGCTTTGATGTGAACCTTTTCCCTATACATGGGCACTTTTTACTCTAGTGCTGACGAGAGGTTTTTTCCCCATGTTACCACATACATGATTCACTCATATGTGGTGGTACTTTGTACTTAGGGATATTATTCAGCTCTTACTTCAATTCAGTTCATTGTCAATAGAGAGATCTA
This sequence comes from Ceratopteris richardii, assembly GCA_020310875.1. Taxonomy (NCBI): domain Eukaryota; kingdom Viridiplantae; phylum Streptophyta; class Polypodiopsida; order Polypodiales; family Pteridaceae; genus Ceratopteris; species Ceratopteris richardii. Next base: position 109,859,905 of record CM035435.1, read on the forward strand.
TTCCATCCATCATCTTCTCTGTGTGTCTTGCTGCGTTTGTGCTCCTTGTGTGTGCTTCTTGTGTGTCTCTCACACTTCTACACACACCCAAAAACATAGTATAGGGATTGTATAAGAACTATTGTAATTCTCTAATTCTTTGACTCTTACTTTTGTTATATATTTAGAAAGTGATGTGTGTGAACACACTAGGACTATCGGGGCACTTTTTTCCCTCTTTAGGAGGTTTTTTTTCCCTTGGCTTGTGTATATGCCTATAACTCTAATAGTTCACTTATCTTTGTACATTCTCTTGGTAATACATTCAGTATTGTATATTGTGCTCCAAGCTTCTTCTTATTCTTCCTTGTGTTGTTCATGTGCTTTTGCAAACTTCAAACTCCAACAGTTGGTATCAGAGCAAGTAGCTACTTCATCTAGGGCGTCATCGACACCCCTCCGGTCACAGTCTCAGAATCGCATGAAATTTGGTGAGCATACTCAAGGCAATTAGGAGTTCAAAATCTTTTTGTTTTGTGGTGTCAAAATTGCGACTTGAGATCATTTCGGCCTCTGGATGCATTATTGTAGCACTTGTGTAGGCAATTTTTCCTTTTTGTGCCAAATATATATATATATGTTTTGGTTTGCCATTATAAGCACCTCGAACTCTGCTACAGGTTTAACAAAACTTGACAAGCTAGTTTGAAATATAATCATTTTTCCACGTCAAGGTATGTTTGTCAGTGGCCATGGCTGAAAGGAGTGATGTATTATGTATGTTGGTTGTTGGGGAGAAGTTGGATGGTACCAATCACCCATTATGGTCTTATATGGTGCATCATGTATTCGTTGCAAAAGGACTATGGAATATTCTGTAAGGTGTTGAAAAATGTCTTATTTCATGTGCAAACATAGTTGTTGCAGGTGATGGAGATGGCATTAAAGATGGTGGTATTCTTCAGGTTCATGTTCGTGTTGCGGGTTCCTACTGCACCTACTATAGAGCAACTTCGATGGGATGGCAGAGATGCTCAGGCACATGCATTGATAGTCTTGCCTATCAAACGAGCCATTATTCCCGACATTCGCTCCTACAAAACAATGAAGGATGCTTGGGATACACTAACTACTGTATACCATGCAAGGAATGAGGCTCGTGTTGCTTACCTTCGAGAATAGTTGGAGAGTGAGCAAATGAATGAAGGAAAATCCATGGATAGTTTTTTGACAAAGATCAAAGATTTGAAGGAGTAGTTGATTTCTATTGATGAAATCTTTCCTGACAATTCACTTGTGTAGACTCTTCTGAATGGTCTTCCAGATTCATATCACAATTTTGCTTTGACTCTTTGATTGATGATGAAAGGCAATCCAAATGCCTTAACATTTGAGGATTTAGTCTCTATTCTATTGTAGGAAGACCAGTCTTGGTAGAACAAGTCCATTATGCGTGTTGCAGATCAGGATTTCTTGGCTAGTTAGAAGGGCAAATGTAAATGGAGCTCATCTACTAGTAAGCGAAAATCTACTAATTTTTCACAATCAAAGAAAGATGACAGAGACAAGAAGAAAACACAAAAGCAGAATTTTTTTTGCAAATACTGTAAAGGAAATCATCATGTCATAAAGAGCTGTCTAAAACTCGCTACAAAAGAGGCAAAGAAGAAAGAGGTTGGAATGGTTGTTGCAGATGCCTCTACACCCAAAACAGAGTCTGCTTATCTTGTGTAGAATGAAGAATGGGCATTTACCATTGCTTATAGTTATGATCCATCTTCTCATGAATAGTGTATGTCTACAATAAGCTTTTTAATGTTTGGTACTTTGATAGTGGGGCAACCAAACATATTACCTCACAACGCAGTTTCTTCACTTCAATAGAGCCTGCCCCTATGAGGAATACTCTCACATGTGCCAACGAATCCTCTTATCCTATTATGGGAGTTGGTAAGATCATTGTGACTACTACTGATGGTAGTTCTTTTACAGTGTTGGATGTTTTATTTGTGCCAAGGATCAAGAAGAATCTTTTATCAATTTCAGCATTAGCCAAGATTAGCTTGGTTGTGAAATTTGTTGAGGACAGATGCATAGTCCATGATCTATCAAATGGCGATGTCATTATTGCTTCTCGCATTTTATGTCATGGGTTGTATGAGCTCATAGACTATGAAAAATCTGTGAATGATTAAGCCTGTGTAGTACATGA